>APFE031642992.1:4416-78762 GCA_000404065.3 Pinus taeda
GTTCCATATCACCCCTGAGGCCATTAATGAGATGCTACACTTTCACACTGCAAAGCCCCTAACTCCTCTCTCCATCAATGACTTGCTAAAGAAAGGGGGCAAGCTGTCCAGTGCTCATATCATCAAGATTAATCAGTTATTTGTTCAGCCAAAATTTGAAGCTGTGAGCACCACCCCTCCTATAGGATATCAATATCTCAATGAGCTGGGCAAAATGCTTGTGGATTTGATCAGTTACATCCTGGGTTATGGGTCACATGAGGATGTTGATGAAACCATTATGGCCATGCTGTCCATATTCTCCCTTGGAACGCCTCCTGCTGTGCACTATGATTTTTCTACATACATTGCCAATAAGATTCATGAACAATTGATGAATCTAGAAAGGGAAAAGGTGTTTAAATACACTAGTTACATCTATCACTTGTTCTTATTTTATCAGCCCGATGCTTTCCCTGTTCCTCTCAAGAAGCTAAATGCCCAGGGAAACCCAAGGTCTGTAGTGTTTTGGTCTTCAGTCTGTCATCATGTATCTTTTTCACCTTACACCTACTGTGAATTCATAGACCTTTTTATCCATCCATCTATGACTTTGTTATTGGGTGTCCCTCCTCCCAGATTGACAAATGAGATGCAAAGGATTCTTCACCTCTCAAAGGCCTACAGCATTGGTGATTGGTACTTTTACCAACACCATACAGTAATCAGAATATATGGTTGTGAGTTGAACCCTTATAGGCTGCCATGATATGTCCCTACGAGACTTTTTGCCTTAGAGTATTTTAGGCAGTTTGGAAATGCAGACTTTGTCCATTTCCACAGTAAAAACAAGAAGGTGCAACTAAAAGTAAGGAACCATCTAGGCCCATTTCTATACAACTAAAGGGAGGAAGGATGGAAGGAAGCAGATTTGATCCTAGAGACCCTCAAATTGCAAACCAGTTTCAAATGGGTGCCTTATGACCCTAATCATTTCATTTCCCTCAGGAGGGTAAAATACAAATTGGGTGGCTATGCTCACGTGAGACTGCCTCATATTGAGAAATATGCCAATTCTTTAAGCTAGAAAGTAGGCACTCTAGAAGAGCCAATGGGTAGAGAGCAAATGCTACAAAGAGAAACAAAGAATATTGAGAAAGAGGCTGACTTGGAAACTTGTGGGCAGGTTTCCTCTTCCTATCAAAGGCAACTTGGAGCAGCTACCTCATCCTCTACAGCCCAGCAGAAAGCAGCCATAACTGTTCAACAAGAATCAAGGAAGGATAAAGGGAAGCAGATGGAGCAAGAACAACCACCTCCTACAGCAGAACAACAAGCAGAAAAGCAAGTAGAACAACAAGAAAAAGGGCAAAAAGAGGGGCAGCCAATACAGCAAGAACAAACAGTTGAAGCCCCAATATCCACAGAGCAACAGGCTCAAGAGAATGTGCCTCCTAGGCAAGAAAAGACAGTGGAGGCCTCAGTGCTCCAAACTCCACAGAAAGAAGAAAAGGGAAAGAAGAGGGATAGAGAGTAGGAGACTCCCCTCACCACATCCACAAATCAAGGGGAGAAAAGGCAAAGAATGAATCCCCTCTCTGAGGAAGAAATGCCTATTGGGCAGTCATTGGGCATGGGCCCACCGAGCATGGAGGCATCTGCCAGTTCCTTTCACCAAGAACAAGAAATAACCCTTGGAGGAGAGGTGAGCTTCTCAAGTCAGCAAAGGAGAGCTGAGACAGGCATCAAGCAACAATTCATCGACATTAAAAGGAGAAATGAGCTACTCAAGCTCCACATCTACAACCAGTTGCTTAAGATGGCCCCTACCAATCAGCAGAGGCTTATGTCAGCCTACGACATAACAGAAGGGAAAATGACCATGAGTCATTTCATGCCAACCATGCTGCAGCCACACTCAGCTGCAGACTATATAAGAACCAACCTTGAGGTTCTTGCCAAGGACATCCACCCTATGGACCAAATAGAACTTCACAAGCAAATGGGTGAGATGGTATATTCAACACTGGTAGATAAAACCTTATTGGAAAATAGGTTGGAAAACAGCCTGAACAATACAACTGCCCAACTTGAGTTGGAGAAGGCATCCTCTCAAGCCAAAGATAACAGGATCAGGTCTTTGGAGGATATAATCATAGAGCTTGGGCATGACCCAAAGGATCCAAAAGCTATACAAACGCTGCTGAAAATAAGAGATGTAGACCTTGCAACTCTAAGAAAGATGATTAAAATCCCAGCAACCCTTCACCCTCAAACAGAAGAGGTTGCCCAGCAAAGACAGGACCAGGATGTAGCAACATTGCTGGTAGCACTGCACAAGCAGCTAGTGCAAACACAATGGAAGCTGGAAGAGACAGAGGCTACACTGCAGGCTTCCCTACAGCAGAAAGAAGGAGGTCAAACTTCTCAGCCCCCTCCAGAGATCATAAACCTTGAGGAGCCCCCACAGACTACTGCTCCTCCCACAGGGCAGACAACTCCATGAACATCAGCACCAGCACCAACCTCAGAGCAGGCTCCGAGCCTTGATATGCAGAAGTTGATGAGTGAAATCAAGATCCTAGAAGCCCAGATGACAAAGCTAAATGAAACCAAGGAGAATTTAGCTAAGCTAAATGAAAAATATGACAAATCCAAGCAGAATGTAGCTGAAAAAGGGAGAGAAATAAAATCTCTCAAAGAGAAGATAAAGGAGCTAGAGAAAGAGCTCACCCTTGACAAAGTGGTGGCTAAGGTCAAGACAGTTTTGTGGGCCAACATTGGCCAATCAATAACAGATCAGTGGTAGTATATTGAGACTATCCATGAGCAAATGGAGCTCATAGGCAAAGCACAGAAGGAAGTCCATAGAGCAAGGGCATCTCTAGGTAGTATGCCTGAGATAGCCAAAAAAATAATCAACGTTCTTAATAACCGCACAGGTCCTCAGCTGGCAGCAATAGGAATCTCCAACAGAAATGAAACCATCCAGCTGATAAAGAGGGTCCTCACATTGAAAAGGTTGGTAAAAACATTGGATAGAAGAAGCCAGGACATGCAAACAGAAGTCAACAGATTCATGGATAAGTTTGTAGCATTACATGGCAGAGGTCTTCTTGGCTTGCTGAACAGCACAGGGAGACTACTATCACATGAGAATTGTGCAAAAAGGGTGAACACATTTGCCACCAATAAGATCACTCAAGGATCAAGTACTTTAGAGGTAACAGGGCCAGCATCTGGGCAAAGTCTCTATGACAGAGTAGAGAACTTATTTTTTATTATGAATGAGATCATACATTTGTTTGAAGTGCCTCCAAACTTCTACAAATACAAAGAGGCAGATGAAACCTTAGATGAAATTTTGAGACATCAATTGCCTGCACAGGAGTGGTGGACTAGAATGATACAGTTGTTGCTGTAAACAGGAGGCTTTCATCAAAGTTTTTTCATCAAAAAATATAAGTCATCATGTTCAGAAAATGTGATGCATACACTATGACTGGAGAAGAGTGGAACGAGCCAACTCAGCAGGAAGATTCAGCCACTAAAAGCAACACTGGCAGCTACAGGTAACAGGGCCGAGAAAGCTACAACATGACAAAGCATAAAGACACATCATTCAGCATTAATGCAGAACGCTCAACCGACTCAGTGGCCTCCAAAGGTCAAGAAGATTTCTGACAGAATTAAAGACTATTTATTTTATATTTAGGGCAGCAATACCTTCCTTATCTGCTATTTTGTAAAGTTGGTGAGCGTATTTAATTTATCAAGTGACTCAACGGTTCAGATATTTTGTAAAAACCGATTGTATAGATTCCCCCTCGCATAAGCTTGCAGGGGTTGTTGTTTCTTGTTAAAAAGGAGAACTCGACTGTAATTTCTGGAAGAATGATATAAACAAAGCTTGGAGTTTACAGGAATTGGGTCTTACTGATGCATGTTGTCTTGGAACCATTGAATGCTACAGGATTCTAGTGCTATGGCTTAATATAATAGGTGTTCTCTATCTCTGTTAATGTTTTATTATTTGTTTAACTCACATCTCTCATATGCTGTTCTAAATCTAGGAAGAAAGAAAAAGAATAGCTCAGGATTTGTCCATGGAGACACCCTGATCTCAATCTGTCTTTACTATAAATGTTTTCTATGACTTCAACTGTTTAATTGGAATTCTTAACTGCTCCAATAAACACTGAATATTTCACAGTTACTATTTAGTAATTCATGTATGCTACTAAGTAGAAATTGTTGTTCAAATTGTTATCACACTGTCCATAATTCCATTTCCCACTGTTTCACTCACTAATCAGAAGTTATATTAGGAATAGCCATCTAGCCTTGTAGTAAAACTTTCTCCATCACAGGCACCAGGACTGTCTCAGATTTCTGACTCCATATGCCCAATGGACTAGCATCTTTCACACATTTCATGCCCTTCTCACAACAACAGTTCACAACCAAAATTTCAAACAAAAAACTAAAACTTATAACTAGCCTAAAATCTTCACAAAATAGAGCTAAAACTTAAAGAGAGAGCCCTCTCTGATTATAGGTAGGCTAGGACCTATACTCCAGAGCTTGGTTAGTGGTTACACCGGCCGTATTCCCTTGGGAGTCATAGGGAACAACCTGGATGTTAACAAAATGTGTTGGACCTATGATATGGACTCTGTTTTCAAATATTAACGAAGCTGATTTGGTGATTCCAAGCAGAGTAATGTGTAGTATGTGTTTCCCTCTATTTTTCATTTAATGTATGTTTATCTTCCTCTAAAATTGTGTAAAGAAGTTGTTGGTTTCACTCTCAAATTTTCTATTTATATATGTGAAATGGTAGCAACAATAACTATGCACTTACAAGTTTACTAGTGTTATATTGTAGCCAACCATACCTGTGAGATCACATATTTACCAATTATATTTTGTAACGGGATGTACCCATGAAAATATAATGCTAGAAATCTTAAAATGCACTCCACACTTCCTACATTTCATCTACTTATTCTTCCATAGTTCTTTTGGGATTCATTGCTTAGGTTTTTGTGTTATTTAACCCTCTACATTGAATTCTACTCTCTCTTTGTCTCGATTTTTACTACAACGACATATATTAAGTTGCATTCTACTATGTATTGGCCACCATATGAGGATATTTATCCTTAGGATGAGTGATATATGCCTGCATATACACATGTGTATGCTTAAGTCTACCTTGTCGAAGGGTGATTGAGCCAAGTTCTGAATCAATTTATTTCCAATTATATTCAATATGGAGTTCAACAACAGTCTCAACAAAACCTCAAAGCACTCCCTGAAGATGTCCTAGGCACTGACGCTTTCCTCAATCCGAGGGTTGTCTCTAGGAGCGAAAACATTATCTAACGTTGTTGTCAGGGAATGAATCGGAGTATTTTACCCTGGGTACAATAATTTTTACATTCCCTTTGTAAGGTGAGCAAGGGAAGAGTGGGTTTAAGATCTCTCACCTTGGAAACTCCATTTTCTAAATCTTATTTTAAACACCTTGGATTTTCAGAGACCTCATACTCACTCTAATACTAGCCATCAAAAGACTCCTCCTGTATTCAACCCCGAGAAAATCATATCCCAGAGGATTGGGAAAGCACAGACCCCTGTTACTCTAGATTCCATCAGATCTTTTCTAGAAATATCATCGACTAGCTCTAAAAAACATGGAAAATTTTAGGGGCTAATATTCACACGTGGGCTATTTTTCCAGGTTTTAAAAAATAAAGATTCACCAATTTCCATTTTTTCTTAAAAATAATTCGCCAAATTTTTTTAGTATAAAATTATTTTACCTTATAAATCCAATTTTTTTATGGAGACTACATAAAGAATCATTGTAAAATTTGAATAATTTTACAAAATATCACAAAATATTTTACAATTTGCATATGGGGGACTAGTAATATTCTCCAATGTTTCTAAACTTTATGATAAGTTTCCATCCTTAAAATTTTCCTTGTTCAAAAAGTTGTAATAAACTACCTCAAGTCTGCCTCCAAAGTCTAGGAATATCCTGAAGAAAATTGTGTATTATTTGGCTCATTTGCTACTAGAGTAAAAAATGAAGAAGCTTCACCCTCTTTCTCATTTCATCCCTCCGTCAAAACTAAAGAAGTTAAATACATCCTTATAAACATTCCTACGCAAAGTGTGAATAACTTCCCAACCCAGATCCAGTCAACTCCAAGTCAGATATCCCCTCAGTAGGGACCTATAATAAATCTTCTACCACCTCCCTTGCTCGATATGGTTGTCCCAGGATTTCTCCTCAACAAATATGCCCCACTAGACTTGCCACAACCCTTGAATGGTATTTCATAAGACTATCTCAATATCTTGCCACGAATTATAGGGGAATATGAAATTTTAGCACAAAGGCATTTAGAAACATTTGGTGCATTTGCAGAAAATCTCAATGTAGAACACCTAGATGTTGTGTTAAGGCTTTTTGTCCATTCTCTTGATGGAGAAGCCAAGAAATGGTTTAAATATATACCAAATGATTCAATCACTACCTCGAAGGAGAGGGAGAATTATTTAATGCAAAAATGGGGAGAGAAAAGGGAGCATGGGTAAATCCTCACTGAATTCAATGCGATGAAGAAAAAAGATAATGAAGATGTGTCAAAATTCATAAAATGGTTTAACAAATTGTACAATAGACTCCCTGCTGAAATTAAACCTTCATAGGCTACTGCTAAAGTGGATTTTTTTGGGGCTTTTGAACCATATTTTGGTTACACTCTCATAGAAATGAATTCTCACTCCTTAGGTCATATCCAAATAAATGCTTTAGAAGTTGAGGAAAATTTTACCTCTATTGGGAAGTGGAGAGGTAGAACTGATCATGGAGAAAGGAGAAGATGAAAAGAGGAAGCAAGTTCCTCAAGCTAGGGAAAGGAAACTCGGGAGCACAAACTTGTGGAAATGAACAAGTTGATAAGAAACATGTCTAACAAACTTGTGAAACTAGATATAGAAAAAAAAAATCCCCTCGACAAAACCAACCAGCTCCTAACTGAAGTTATAATCCTTAGTATAGGATACCTCCTTTTTAGCTCTTGCAAAGGGAGAAAAGGTTGCAACAAGATCACATTCATCCTCCATTGTACTTGGAAGACGATCCAGAGGAGAATGTTGAAGAAACAATAGAAGTCCAAGAAAATCAATTTCTTATATGTCAAAGGGGGAAAATGAAATAAAGGCCAATTAGAAGGGGATGATTGGGAGGCCCCACTAGATGATGGTGAGATCCACAACTATTATAGACAATTTTTTTACTTCATGCAAGCCCAACTGCACAGGAAATATGATCTTAGATATTCCAAAAATATATCGAGAATGTAGGACCAAAATAAGGAGTCCTCTCCCCCAAATCCTCTTAAACCAGTAGAGAAAGGAAAGAATCCTATATACCAAGCCTCACCCAAAAAGAAAAAGCCTCTAGTTTCCTTTCTCTGTAAGCTCAATCTCTCTAAAACAGAGAAGTTTCCCTTTCCATCTAAACCAGTCTGTAAGAAAGAGAAGACCCTGTTGATGTTGCCATAACTGATAGAACTTTGTTGTTTTTAATCTTCAAAAGGAGCAGAAGAGAATCAAAATCTCTGCCCCTTTGACTGAACTATTAAAACAACCTAATTATAAAGCCCGGGTGCCTCATTTTATGTGTCCATCCATCAGAGCACCTCTGCAAGACAGCCTGAACCTCTAAGAGGAAAGACCCATGGTTGTATTTGGACCCCATGTTGAGGAACATGACCCTCCTACTCCCCCTTTCTATGTCACTTTGGTCATTCATGAACTTCTCTTACATAACTGCATGCTTGAATTAGGAGCTTCTCACAATCTAATTCCATTTTATATTTTGGAGCAATCGGGGCTGCAAATAACAAGACCATATAAAGATTTGTATTCTTTTAACTCCAAGAGAGTAAAATGTCTAGGGTTGATTAAAGACTTGGTTGTCAATTTGGCTGAAATCCCTATGAAGGGTGTTGTAATGGATATCATAGTGGTTGATATCCCTGTGAAGTTTGGTATGCTCTTGCCTAGATCACGGGGATTGAAAATTGGAGGATCCATTAAACTGGATTTAACATATGCTACCATTCCCATTTTAAGGGAGAAGAGAATTGATTATATAGAAAAGTGATATTTGTGAAGACAATTACAAGGACTACCTGTTTGAATAGTGCCCCTCTGTATGGTAAAGAGAATTATGTCTCTTGTTTGTTGTTAGAGGAAGATGATAAAATCATGGATGGGACACGTGCAATGTTCTATCTAGCTAGACCAACAATCATTAGAGTGTTACAAAGTATGGAAGGAATAATTTGATTGTGCTTATTCCACAGAATGAAATGGGGCAAGTGTGTTGTTAGTAACCCTAGAAGGTAGCTTGATCCATCTCTCTTTCAAGCTAAATTTTGAAGCCAAAATAATGTTGTTGAATTTGAAGCTTTGCTACTAGTCTGTAAGCTGCCAAAAATATCAACATTGGGTGGTTAAAAGTGTTTGGGTATTCAGAGTTGGTGGTGAAACAAATCAAGTCAATGATAAACCAAACATCCAATACTGGAGGTCTACCGAAATGAGGTATGGGATCTAATTGAGAAATTTTTCTTAGCTTTTAACATCCCATTTTTACCCAGAGGTGAAAATCGGATGGCAGATTCCTTAGTTGTAGATGCTAGTAACTTAAAGCCTCCTCAAAACCCCTTGCTTAGATATGAAATTGAAGTAAAATCCAAGCCTTCAATACCAAACAATGTTAGGTATTGGCAAGTGTTTAAAGATGAGTAATAGATTAAATGCTTCATGGAGGTCGTTAGAGAATTCTCAAGTTCGAAGATTGATCAAGAGGAAGAGAAAGTGGTAGACGAACAACATTCCAAGTGGGAAGAAACCATTGCAGTGCACAAGATTTTACAATTGAAAGGTAATACTATCACCCAAGGTTTGGTTCCCTTCAAAATAGTTTCCAACTCAAATGATATGGCTGCCAAGCCAACTGAGCAAGAATTTGAATAACAGATGGAAGACTACAATATTGGTTCAAATCAAGATCCCCGAATAATTATGTTAGCCAAAGGAGTTCCTAAGTAATACAAACAAAGGTACCTGTACCTTTTTAAGCGATATATAGATGTGTTTTCTTGGTCTTATGATGATATAAAAACATTTGATACTAATATCATCCAACATAAAATCCCTTTGAAGAGTGAGGTGAAACCATACAAACAAAAGCTTAGGCAGATTAACCCTTTATTACTTCCATCAATTGAGAAAGAGGTGAAGAATTTTCTCCAAGCTAAAATTATCATACCTCTTAGGTATTCAAATTTGGTGGAAAATCTAGTTCCTGTTAGGAAAGAGAGCGGGGAAATAAGGTTGTGTATTGACATTGAATCTGAACAAGGCATCTCTAAAGGATAATTACCCTCTACCTAAAATGGACTACATTTTGTAAAATTTGGCGAGATCTACTCGTATGTCTATGATGGATGGTTTTTGCGGATTCAATCAAGTAGATGTGCATTCTGAGGATTAAAAGGAAATTGTGTTCACCGCACCTTGGGAAACATTTATGTAAGCGAGAATGCCCTTTGGCCTCATTAATGGAGGAGCCAATTTTCAGAGAGAAACAAATATAGTCTTTTTAAGAGAACAAGAGAAGTTTGTGGTAATTTACCTAGATGACATCACTATTTTCTCAAAAATAGATGAGGAGCATATGGAACATCTATGACTCACTTTTGAGAAATGCAGAAAATATTTCTTGTCTTTAAATCCTAAGAAGTCTCAGTTTTCTCTAAGTGAGGGAAAGTTCCTAGGACACATCATGGAAAAATAGGGTGTAAATATAGATCCCAAGAGGGTGGAAGCCATCAACCACATCCTATTACTAAGAAATAAGAAATAAATCCAAATTTTCTTAGGCAGAATCAACGTTTTAGGGAGGTTCATACCCAATTATGATGAGATAATTAAAGAAATTATAGGGATATTGAAGAAGGATAGGGAGGTAAAATGGATTGAAGCATCTTGGGAGTCCTTCTCTAGGATCAAAAGGGCCTAACTATCTAAAACCATTTTTCATTTTCTCTATTGCTTATCCTCATACAATTGTTATTGTTTTATTGCAGAAAAACAATGACGGACATGAGAAACCAATAGAATTTTTTAGCCAGATGCTACTGGATGTTCAGCTAAAGTACAATATTTTACAAAACTAGACTTATGCCCTTGTTAAGGCCCTAAAGACCTTCAGAATATATGTCCTACAATAAGCATAACAACTTACGTTCCTACAACTACTATGAGAGAAAATCTGGTACAAGGGGATAGTGAGGGAAAAAGAGGTAAACGTATTGCAAAAATCCAAGAATACTACTTGGAGATCAAACCCACGAAGTTGATCAAGGGCAGGGATTAGCTAAAATGACCAAGGAAAATTTTAGGGGTTAATATTCACAAGTGGGCTAATTTTGAATGGTTTTCCCCAAAAAAAGATTCGTTAATTTCCATTTTTTCTAAAAACGATTCGCCCAAATTTTATAGTATAAAATTGTTTTACCTTAAAAATTGCCGAAATTTTATATAGAGATGATATACAATTATTAAATTTGAACAATTTTACAGAAACATTGTCAAACATTTTACAAATTTTGATATTATGTACTAGTGAGATTTGCCTATGTTTCTAAAATTTAAAATAAATTTCCATCCTTAAAATTTTCCCTACTAAAATCTTGTCTGAATCAAACTGCCAAGTCTTGGGTATAAATTTTCTCAAAGAGGAAGGAGAAAGTCAAAGAGAAGAGGAGAAGAATAAGGTCAAGACCACAACACAGAAAATTCGAATGAAGTACCTCGTGTCTCATTGGTATAAACATATAATCGACTATTTACTTTTTCTGAGTTGCCCAGTCAATTTTGATAAAGTTAAATATAGGGCTTTGAGGCTACAAGCCTAGAATTTTTTCATTTTCAATGGCCAACTATATTGGAAAGACCCAGTGCGGATTTTGCTTGTATGCCTGGTTGAAGAAGAGATCCATAAAGTGATGCATGAGTTCCATAATTGTGTGTGAGAGGGGCATTATAGTTGGAGAGCTATAGCCCATAAAATTCTCAAAGCAAGTTTCTATTGGCACAAGCTATTGTTGAGGCACATGCATATGTTTGGGCCGGTGCGAAGTGCCAAATGTTTGCTAAAAATTAAAAAAAAATTACCTTTTTCCTTTAATCCTTGTTCTTGTTGAAGAAACTTTCAAATAGTCGGGGTTAGACTTCATTAGGAAAATCCACCCATCCTCTAGCAGTCAATACAAATGCATTCTCATGACCACCAACTACTTCACTAAGTGGATCGAAGCAGTCCTAGCTAGAAATGCAACCACTGTCTTAGTTATCAAATTCATGGAGGAGAATACCCTTGCTAGGTTTGGTTTCCTAAGGAATATTATCATTGATAGTGCTCAAGTTTTTACATCTGCCAAGTTTCTGAGTATCTGCCAGCGATATAAAATCATTGTGGTTCACTCCACTAGCTACTATCCACAGGGAAATGGATTGGTTGAATCATCAAATAAAACCTTGGTAAGGATTCTTAAGAAAAGAATATCAGAAAATCAGAAGAAAAAAAAATTGTGACTCACAACTGAAGTTTGCTTTATGGGAAAATAGAGTTACTACCAAGAGGTCAACTCGAAAATGTCGTTTTGAATTAGTGTATGGGAAAGCTACAATTTCCTATACAATTAGCAATTCCAATGGCAAAATTTCTATAGGATTTTGACGAAGAGCCAAATTCTCTACCCAGAGGATCAATTAGCTGGTAGGACTTCAAGAAACCAGGGGGGAGGTGACTCAAAATCTAATTCAATATCAGGAAAAGATGAAGGCTCTATTTGACAGAAAAGAAAAAGACATAACCTTACAGCCAGGGGACATGGTGATCAAGTGGGATTTCAGACGAGAAAATAAAGGAAAACAAGGAAAATTCAGTCCCTTATGGTTTGGACTTTTCAAGATTGTTGAGGTGAAGGGGAACAATACTTTCTTGTTGGAAAACTTGAATGGTGAAATGCTTGAGATTCCTTTGAATGGGTTGTTTCTCAAGCTTTACTTCCAGCACTAAAGAGGTCCACTTTCACCCACTGTATATATTGGTGAGCCATTGTAGATACTAGTAATTCTGTAAGTTTTTTATGTTTTTGTTTTTGTTTTTATATACTTGAATAAAATGACACCATGCCCAATGGACAGAAGAATACTAGTTTGTAGGTTCTCAACCCCTTGCTAGCAAGGCATTGTCCCCAGTTGGAGCCAATGTTGTCACCTACTACACCTTTTTCAAATTGTGTCAAATGATGTCAAACGTTGGCCAAAAAGGGGAGTTGAAGTGAAAAAAGGCCAAAGATGAGAACAAATATAAGAAGCTGAAAACACGAGGAGGAGGCCAAAACCAAAATCCTAATTTTCAAAGCCAAAGGGAAAGATGATATTTAAAGAGGAGTGTCGAAATTCAGGACTTGATCACATCGAAGCCTGATACCGAGAAGGATGACAGGAAGGCACATAGGAGGTCTGCATTTCTAAGGAAGAGGCCATCAAAACTCTTTTTATTTCTTTTTAAAAACTTCCAATGAGAGGGGATTTGATATTTGTTGGCACCTAGTCATGGAAAACCAAAGAGACCAAGGGCATAGAGTTGTTCGGAGCACCTAAGTGCTAAGAAGGAATATCGGAGGTTGAAAGCCTTAGATCTCTTTCAGAAAAAGTCCCCATGAAGAGGGCTTCTGATATAGGCTGGCGCTTGGTCACGACAATACAAAGGAAACCAATTCAAAGCCAAGGACCTTAGGGACCCTTTCTCTCTCCTCAAAACTCGACACATGGCATCAGATAGTTGGTTCCAAGAAGTTTACACGGTAGATTATGTCAGCATGATGCATAGGGACAAGGACACGTGGCAAGCCATTTCAATGTTTTGTAGGGCCTAAAGGGAAAAATCTAGGTGACACATGTCACTACCAAGGAGGCGCCACATGGAGATGAGGACATCATCATGATTTCACTTTGGAGGTCTACATTTCGAAGGAAGAGGCCATCGAAACTATTTTTATTTATTTTGAAAAACTTCTAATGAGAGGGGCTTTGATATATAATGACACTCGATCACAGAAAACCAAATGGGACCATGGGCATAGAATGGGAAAAGCACCTAAGGGCCATGAAGGAATATCAGAGGCTAAAAGCATCGAAAATATTTCAGAAAAAGTTTCGATGAAGAGGGCTTCGGTATATGCTGGCAATTGGTCATGAAAACTCTAGAGAACCAAGGCCGCAGAGGTGGGGCCAATCACCGAGAGATATAAGCTCATCAGAAGTGGGGGTTTTCATAACTCCAATGTTAATTCCTTTTTTGAAAACTTCCGATGAAGAGGGCTTTCGATATAGTCTGACACATGGTCGTGAGAGATCCACAAAACCTAGAGCCAAGGGAATATTTAACACCTAAGCGCTATGGGCCATATCGGGGATGCAAATACGGTAACTCCTGTGTAAGTTCAAATTTGGAAAAGTTACGATGAAGAGGGGCTCCGATATGTGGTGGCACTTGGTCATGATCACCAAAATAACCAAAGGCAAAGCACAAATTACAAAGGGAGATAGGCCCCCAATAGGAGACCAAAGGCTTTAGCACCCAAGCATAGGTAGTGGCCCCATGGTTGAGAAATGACAAAGAAGTTTGATCAAGAGGAGCTAAGGGTGATCAAAACTCTATGTTTTCCTAACGATGTTTTATAAGAGTTACGAGATGTATTAGGTTCTAATAGTATAGCCTAGAGTGTATGCGGATGGATGGGTTGACAACTATGTTATAGAGTACCGTTAAGGCCACCATAGTTGATCGCTTCCAGCTCCAAAAAGTGGGGAATTCAAGAAGTTAAGGGGAAAGCGATAGGCAGATCAATCAATAACTGCGGAGAACGAGTGTGGGAGAGAGGTTCCTTGATTAGAGGCAATCACACGAATTCACGTGGAGATATTTTGTTGCGGCCATCATTACATTTTCCCATGTTTATTATTTTCTAATCGGTTTCATTTTAAAGAAGGAATCAATATGTTATGTAATCATTTGAATATGTGCATGCCAAGACAGTTAGTCGATCAGAGAATTGTGACATTAGAAGATATTTTGTAACTCTTGATTCAAGCTCCCCCTCTCCTTATAAATAGGGGGTAGAAACGTATTTTAAGAATTCCCAAATCTTGTTCCCAGGGGTTCGAAATCTATTTTGACAGGTGTTCCGAGTTCTGTGTATAGAATGAGGTTCCAACTCTTGGTTCAATGGCTTATTGATGAGGTGTTAATTCTTATACAAATGTCAAATGTGTTGGACCTATGATATGGACTTCGTTTTCAAAGATTAATGAAGTTGATTTGGTGATTGCAAGTAGAGTAATGTGTAGTATGTGTTCCCATTTATTTTTCATTTCATGTATGTTTATCTTCCTCTGAAATTGTGTAAAGAAATTGTAGGTTTCACTCTCAAATTTTGGATTTACTTATGTTAGGTAGAAGATTTACTAGTGTTATATTGTAGCCAACAGTACCTGTGAGATCACAGAATTACCATCGTTATTTTATGACAGGATGTACCCATGAAAATATAGAACTAGAAACCTTAAAATGCGCTCCATAATTTCTACATTTCATCTTCTTATTCTTCCATAGTTCTGTTGGGATTTGTTGCTTAGGATTTTGTGTTATCCAGCCCTATGCCTTAATTCCTCTCCTTACTCTTTCTCTCTTTCTCGATTCTTACTACAATGACATATATTAAGTTGCATTCTATTGTGTGTAGGCCACCATATCAGGAAATTTATCCTTGGGTGAGTGATATCTGCCTGCATATACATGTGTATGTTTA
This sequence comes from Pinus taeda, assembly GCA_000404065.3. NCBI lineage: Eukaryota > Viridiplantae > Streptophyta > Pinopsida > Pinales > Pinaceae > Pinus > Pinus taeda. The sequence goes on from APFE031642992.1 coordinate 19,374, forward strand.
AGTTTACTTTGGTGAAGGGTAATTGAACCAAGTTCTGAAACATTCTATTTCCAATTATATTCAATATTGAGTGTAACACAAGTCTCAACAAAACCTCAAAGCACTCCCCTATGATATCCTAGGCAGTGACCCTTTCCTCAACTCGGGGTTGTCTCTAAGAGCCACAACAAAAAGTATGATATTAGCTTTAGTGAATATACAAATTTCGACCAAGAGGGAAACCTGGTATTTATATCACGGCAAATGGAGAAATTAAAGCAAAATTCATCATCTGAGTCCACATATAATACTAGAGCCGATGAAGTAAGCACTTAACACTAATTTGGGGAGCTCGAAGTCTTGTCTGAAAATGGAAGAGAAAATGAATTCAAAAGATAGAAAAGGTATTAGTCTAGTTAACGAAACCATAATATCATAATAATAATTAATCATTTGCAAAAATTCCACAATAAAATTCCACAGTCGTCAATGTTAGAGTGAGTACAAAACCTCATGGTTCACCATCAAATAAACACGTGGAACTCTCTTGGTGTACCAAGTTTACGAACCTTCCCGAAAGTTGTCATAACATATATACCACATGTATAATGAATACAATAATATGGATGAATATTTAGACCAAACACAAAATGAATGAGTGGCATAGATTATTAACATATAATATATATGTGTGGATGTAAGGGTATGCGCAATATTTTCCATTGTATGTATATATATTTATGTTTGAAAGTAAATGATTCATAATGCAATGGCAAAGGAAAAGTTGTATGTATATATATGTATGTTTGAAAGTAAATGATTCATAATGCGATGGCAAGGAAAAGAATGTCAAAGATGATATTACAACGATGAAAGCAGGTTTGTTACATCCAACCAAAGCTCCTTGAGTTGGGCCTTCCCTTTATGTAAAAGTGACAACCTCATAACCTCATTAACTATCAAGAGGTCTCAAGGAGCTACGTCCCAACCTCATTAACTATCAAGAGGTCTCAAGGAGCTACGTCCCAATTAAAATTTCACGTCACAAAAGGGTAAAATCACCTAGTGGTGCATTCATTTGAATGCCCAATTGAATAGTATTTTAGCGACGTGTCCTTGTAGCTATCTCTGCAGTTTTTAAAACATTGGTTTTGGTCTTAAATAAATTAAGAAGTTAAGTAGGGATCATTTGCTTTGGTTGTCACATGGCTTCTATATTGCATGGCATTTTAAAAATCGATTTTGCATGCCATTTTACATGGAATTTGCTGAAGCGCAGAGCAAGTACGTTGCTACATTGTGTTGGTGCGGAGGAACAAAGACTTCTCTGCACAATGTATTAATGTTACTTCTTCTGCACAATAATATAATTCATAATATAATCGTAATTTAAAATGTGATATTCAATTCTAGTCCGTCAATTTAAATTTAAATGCAAATTTCTCCTTAAGCACCTTAAATCCCCAAAACTACCTATGCACTGATTGAGCATTTGATTTTACCATATATATATATATATATATATACTTTCTTAAAACCCCACCATAACCACACAACTATTTCCAATTACTTTTCTTCATTTCCCAACTTTTAAATCAACTTACTACGGAGATTCTCGCTCCTATCCAATATTTTTGGGCAGCGCAATAAAATGCATGTTGCATTATTTTCTCTGCCATGTAATATTTCATGAGCATAATCCAATTTTGACTTCATGCTATCATTATTAGTCACAGTTCTCAATTCTTCGTGCATACATTTGCTTGCTTAACAATTCTTACTGTTGAACATCTGAGATAGTGATCTTAAAGTCATCTGCATTATCGACGAGTAGTGCATTTATTTGAATGGCCAATTCACCCGTAATATAGCGAGTTGTCCCTATAGATTTGGTTCTCATGCAACTTCTATATTGCATGGCATTCTAAAAATTGATTTTGTAAATATTGCATGGCATTCTAAAAATTGATTTTGTATGGCATTTGCAGGTGCCGAGGAAGTAATGTTGATACATCCTGTGGAATGTGCTATTGTCTGTAGTTCAAATGATTAAGTAGACACAAATCAGTTAAATATTAGCTGGCTCACTAGTATTCGACCGTGCAAAGGTGAATTAAATGAGAATTCCGAAGAATTGATGTTGCAATTGCAATTTCGCATGTGGCTCTGTGCACATCAATAAAATCTTGATATGGTATTATCCGTGATATGGTATTATCCGTGGTGAGTGCGAAGGTGGCTTTCACTGTGTAAAATGTGAAACAACTTTGCACAATAAAAACCATATGAGCGGTCATAAACGTTGTGTGAAAAGTGGCTTTCATTGTGTAAAATGTGAAGCAACTCTGCACAATAAAAGCCACCTTCGTGCTTTCAATGAATTACTTTCACTATACTCTTTTATTAAACCTATTGTCATTAAGTACTCTTCAAAGCATTGTCGAAAATCGTATATCCATAATTTAACCCCTCCAAGGCACTATGACCCCAAAGGAACAAAGTTAATATTTCAATTGATTTTAACCTATACTATCCCACTACACTAAATATGCGGTAAAGTTCAAGTGTTATCACTCACATAATATCATATAACAATTAAATTAAATAGTTTTAGGCTCTTATGATATAGTTGTGTGAAATGTGGAGTCTTCGAAGTAATTTCATTGTGTTAAGTGTGGAGGTGTGAAAGCTAGAATAACAATAGATTGCAAAAATGTGGGTGTTCTCTAATAACGACAAAATGTGGGTCTCCAACAAAGTGGCACATCCTTCATTAATTAATTAGTGTTAGAGGCAGTGATTATAATGCATTGCAGCTATTAATCTTGTTAAAATTGTCATAAAATGTTGATTCCTTAGCAAAAAAAGTGGGCTCTCAACATCCTAATTGGCACATTCAGTGTGAATTGACACGGAAGCGTTTCCCCCCTAAGAGTTTTCATATCTTCCTTATAATCCATGTGGCCAAGGAGAACACTCAAACGAACATTGTTTGATACCCTAATGTATTTTAAAATGACATCCCATTGGAGCTTGATATTGATGGAAAATAACCATTCCTCTTTGAACATTGGAACATTTTCCATTAATGACCTCCAAGGGAAGTCAATTTTGATTGATGTAACACTATAATATCCATTGCTTGCCATTGTTGTATTAGTGTATCAATAGTGGTGAAACATCATATATTGAGTTAATGATTGATTGAGAGTTAATAATTGGTTTACTCTTTAAATATTTTGTTTATTAAATGTTATTAAAAGTAATGAATCAATTATTAATTTAATATATAATTTGTATTGTTAGGGGTGTTATTTAACTATTATATTTTTTTAAGTTTTTTATTAGAATTTGGCAGGCTAATTTTTGGTTAAATTATTTTTTTGTTATTTAAAAAGAGTTTTTGACTGTATATATGAATTCAACACCTCAAAAAAACCTTTCTCTAGGGCACTAGAATAGTGGAGATTTAAGAACTCAAACTTGTAGTTCCAACAAATCCCTACCAAATTCACAGCAAATTCTACAGAAAAATATACTCAAAAAACACTCCAAAACTTATAACAAATAAATTACAAGGTTATTTATCATCAATTATCCTATATTTATTGATAATATTCTTTTAAACATATATAGATTTCTATCAACATTAACTGTTTGATATGGACGACACTCCTTTGAATAGGTACATATTCATATCAATGTTGATGTTTCATTGATTACATCCCATTTATTATGACATGAAGGTGCAAAAGTGTTATGCATAATATTTTTGTTGCACATAGCATTAAAAATGGATGCCATTGATCATACCAACACATAAGCAAAGCTTTAATTAACTTGTTTTATTATTCAATGCTTTTTTCTCCAAAAACTGTAGTGTTGAGATGAGTTTGCATTGAGTTTTGCATCTCACTTTGTGTTAAATCTCTATTTATTCAACAATTTGGAAGTATTGATATTCGACAATATGTGTTAGTAAAGTACTAGGATATACCTTGTACGTAGTAGTTATTAGGAATTGATTGAGAAAAAGACATTTTGAATATGTCATAGATATCATGTAATTGGCAATCACCTTAATATTAAAAAACAAAAAACAAAACCCAACTATAAAGTCAAAAAAACATTGTTATTCATTTTTTCTCTATTTAGTAATTAACATTAACATCATAAAAATTAGAACTCAGTTTGAATGTAATTGAAATTCAATACATGGTTTGTGTGCAAGGTAAAATAAGAACAAAAATCTTGGAGTCATAAAAGAAAAAATATCTCAACATAACTTTCGAATTAGAGAATAAATTACATTTTTACAATAGATCCATATCAATGAAGCACTAGTTAATTCATAGAGAATAAGTTACATTTTTACAATGGATCCATATCGGTGAATCAATGGTTAAGTCATAGAGTCATTAAAGGATAAATATTTCTACATAATTTTGAGATTAGAAAATAAATTCACAATGAATTCATATTGGTGAAGCAAATAAAGTTATATATCTATCATTGCCTTGGACCAATTCTATTTTACTATTAAAGTAGATAAAATCTTTGTGGACAATTTTGCCATATCTAAGAATTTTGTGGCATGGTTGTATCTAAAGGTGCTTTCTACCACTGAGTATCAGGGAGATGTATAAATCCTTTAATACTCAACATAAAGTTGACACATGGTTATATGAAAAAGATATGAATAGCAAGAAATTATTTCAACTTTGGTTATGTTGATGGTGCTAGACCCGCCAAAATTCAGGGGATCTCCCCGGTATGAAGTCCCAACTAGTCCTCACACTGTTTGGTGTAGGAGTCCCATCCAATATGATGGCCCAGTTTCCATTATCTTAAAGATATGCCTTAGCTCTTGCTTGTCAGCACATGAGAGTGGTATACTTAGTCTTCAAACAATGAGGTTCATGTGCCTGGTGAGTGCTTAGTTTCTCTTGTGTCAAAGTTCTTTCACTGCAGAGGGAGAGGGCGAGAGTGAATCTCGAGTTGAAAGGGAATAGTCCCAACTCAGTTAGAGACACACAACACAGTAGGATTTGCGCAACGTTTAGTGAAGTAGTCCACACAGATGCGACAGACACATACACAAAGGAAAATTAATAACACATACGACACCCAACGAAGTAGTCCACACAATTGCAACAGTCCTTATAATAAATATACAAGAACAAATATGTCTAGTTTCCAGCGGAGTAGTCCACACAAATGAGATAACAATATAAACCATTACAACACATCTTCAATAGTATATGCACTAGAATAACCAAAGTAATTCAACTATCCTAGTACAAGTTAAGAAAATATGCATTAAAAGCGTTTAAAGAATAGTCTTACAAACAAATACAATGCATGCATCAAAATGTGTTGGCCTATGACAGGCTTTCGAATTAAGCGAAAGTTCCAAGACACATTCGTACACCATACATCACTAGCCCCAATTATGGAGCATTGGAGCGACTGCTCACTCCTCAAAGAAAATATTACAGACTCTCAAGGCTATGTGGGAGGATCCAAGGTGAAAAGCCATTTGCATGTACAAATGAGGGTTATACATAGTCAAGGGTGAAATTGACCCTTGTGACTCTTCGACTTTCCTCGTGACTATTCAACTTACATGACTCTTTAACTTAATCTGTGGGTCTCTTGGACTTCCATGTTACACTACATTGATTACACAAGTATGATCCAAAGTAGTGATGTGGCCAAGGTGACTCATGACACTACTGGTATGCACATGTTTCTTGTGTTGTTCGCATTGAGCTGCTGTGTTGCTGAGTGATGAGTGTGCCCATGGTGTACCATAGCTTCACCTTTGCATGGAAAAGTGTATGGAGTCTTCAGTGTTCTTGGTGTTTGCTTGTTGGTTCATGCAGGCGCATGTGTCTCCTTCGCTTTCTACTTGGTATGTTTCATGTTTTCATCCAACTGCGAGCAACTATTCTAGCATGCACTCCTTGTTCATCCCATTCATTGTCGTGCCATGTCTCATCCATGTACCTATTTCTGCAATCATGCATGACTAGACGACATCAAATCTAGAAATACCCTAGTCTACCATGATGCATTGTCTTTCGTTTCCAAGTGTAGGCGGCCAGAAGAAAGGTCAAGGCTCTGAAACAACGCAAATCACATGTCAGGCTACGATGCGAGGCTTCGGGACATTGTTGGGAAAAGCTGTGCAGATGTCACTGAGAGGTTGGGTTGAGTAGTCAGGGAAAATAATGACATATGTGGCATATGGCTCATCTGGAAAGCATAATTGCACAATTTTTCCAAGGAGGTAGTGTGGGCATCAGGAAGAACTGGCAGTGAATACTACATAGTTTTCAGCAGGAGGTCGAGATCAAGTTGCAGGAGATTTCTGTTCAGAACTGTGTAGATAGCGGAGGCAGTCAAGCAGGACATTTTTGGGTAGTTTCTAGCCTGAATGGGATGCTGGGAAGCAGGTGGTCTGTTCATGAAAACTACAAAATTTTCAAGAGGAGTGGAAACCAAGGTGGCACGGGAACTGCCTCACAAAATTGTGCAATTTCTTGGGACATTACAGTGACAGGCAGTAGGTGCCTTTCCCTCATGTCTACGCAATTTCCTCAGGAAGTATAGGTAGGCAAGCTGACAACTTCTGTGTAGTTTTAGAGATGAGCATAGCCCTGGGTCACTGCTCAAATCAAATTCCTTGGTTGACTAGTGGGAGGCTCGATGGATAAGCTTGTGGGAAGTGCAAACTAAGATGGATTCTTTGGCAACTCCTACACTATTATGAGTGACATTTAGCTAGGTTGATTCTAGAATTACGTAGTGAATATTTCCTGGAGGGAAGCCTTGAGCTTTGCGCACCTCTGGGAAATAGTGCTTGGTCACTGACAGCTAAGACTATGCAGTGTAGCTAAATGGATGTTTCACTGATGGAGGGTGGTCCCGTCGACAGATCTTATGAAAAATGGTTAAGTGTGTGAGCAAGTGAACTCATGTATACATGACCTTACGAACACACAATCAACATGAGTCGACGACAGGACACCTAAAACCAACCATACAACATATCTTAGTGTGATTGATTGTGGGACTATCTAATTGTGAAAGCGCCAAGCGCGACACTTCAGATAGACCTTTGGATGACCGTGACAACACTTGCGCATCGTTGCTTGCAACATTGTGTGTCATTGCGACAGGTGTTTACATAGTCAAAACAACTCATACACATGAAGACAAACCTTTGATGTCACTAGAACAAGGTCACAAGCATGACATAGAAATCAACATGTTGAAGACAACAATTGGTCAAACAAGCGAAAAGGAAGCAAGATATGTAGAGGAAACACATGAAATGACTTTTTTGTGTTTGCACCCATGCAGGTTATTGAAGATAGGACGATATGACAATGACAAATAGTCCTGCAAACTAAACTAAGAGGTGTACTTTGAAAGGCGTTCTTTACTTACCATACTTACCCTCAACATGATGATGCATTCGACATAGTTTGCATGTTGTCCTAATATTTTGCAATAACAATTGGTCAAACAAGTGAAAAGGAAGCAAGATATGTAGAGGAAACACAAGAAATGACTTTTTTGTGTTTGCACCCATACAGGTTATTGAAGACAGGATGATATGACAATGACAAATAGTCCCGCAAACGCAACTAAGAGGTGTAGTTTAAAAGGCATTCTTCACTTACCATACTTACCCTCAACATGATCATGCATTCGACATAGTTTGCATGTTGTCCTGATATTTTGCAATAACTTAGTTTATTGGTCCTTCTCCTCAACTCCTTGCGAGTGATCTCAACATGTCACATTTTCCTATAGACATTGAGAGATAGATCAACGCAGTTTCAGTGGGTAGTGAATGATGCAGAGATGAGGCCCTAGGAGGCCCAACTGCACAATTTATGCATGCAAGATAGACAGGGCAACTTGGATAACACTGCGTAGTTTTGAGGCACAAGACGGATTGAGAAGTTGAGGGAAAATACTACGCAGTTTCTGATGACAGTGGGTTCCAACTGGCGGAAGGGCACTGGAGGAAACAACTACATAGTTTTGGATGCCAAAGGAAGCTGGGGTCTCTACGCACTATGGAGTTCCAACAAGAAAGGGAGGAAGCTTGATGGTTGTGGAAGAAAAGTGCATATTTTTGGGAAGTTGGATGAAGCTAGGTTGCTCGGGAAATGGCTAAGTGTAAGATCAGTGACATAGATGTAAACAATGATAGGACTCGACTGTGATCGCACACATACACTTAGTGATACAACCTAGACCGTTTAGAATGTATAAGACATACTTTGCTTGATGCAACAACCTTCATGGCAAGAGTGCATGAAGTGAGTGTGAAACATGTCAATGTGATGATAACAACTCATAAGCACACGATTCCCTTGAATCAAAACAACATTCCCTTTGCATGCCAAACAACAATCCCTATGCCCAAAGGTGGCACATGCTGCATAAAGATGAGAACATGAAAAACTCTTAAGATCGAGGGGAAGCTTGAGATCATTAGCTTACCAATAAGTGACCAAGGATGATCAATCACAGGATCTAAGGTAGGCTCCAAAATTTGCATGTGACCTAAAGTTTTGGAGCATAGTTGTAGCTGCTACAACATTGGTGACACACTAATAGAAATCCAACTCTCTGTATGGACTTTATTTCATGAAAAGCGAGTCTAACCCTTCTAGAATTATTTATTTGATTGTGATGGCTTCTACACTAGCTTGTGTGAAAGATGTAGTCCCTACCATTCTCTTAATCAACCATCACACATTCCAAGCCACATCAACTTAGTTGTTTCGATTGGGTATGAGGGGTTTATTGATGCATAAGTAATATAACTATCAGAGTTCAAGTTTCATCTCTGGTGTTGCTCTGTTTCCAGCAGGCCTGGAGTGTACCCTGACAGAGTGATCCAAGTGGATCTCCAGACACTAGTAGCATGGAAAAGGCTCAGAACTCAAAGTGGCAGAAAGGTGATTAACTTGACATCAGATCAAAGTGCTCGTTGTCTTGATTCCAATGGTGTGAACGACACTCCAATCCGAGTCCGAATGAGGAAGATAGAGGTAGTCAAAGTTGGGTTGACTTTTTGCTGACTCGGCAGGATTAACTCTGGCTAGATTTTAGGTGAAATTGTCGCCTGGTTAAAATGACTCCTCAGTCAAAAATATGATTTTTCAAAAAGGGTCCATCATTTTATTTAGACAAAAAAAATATATAGAAAAGGGTGGCAGACCACCAACCTCGCCACCCCAACTCTTATCCACATAACATATGGTATATTGGTGGAGGGGAGGGCCACGACCCCCGACCCCTCCCACAGGACTGTTTAAACAATATAAACGCATGGAGGTTTTTTGGGTGGGCTAGACCTTGGGGCACAGACCCAATCCCAACAATGCGCCAACCACCATCCTTAAATGCAATGGAGCCGGCGGAGGTGGGGTGGGCGGGCCGCCCAAGGTGGGCCCAACCCGACCCTGTTTTAAAAAAAAAATGTGATGTATAAAAAAAGGAGGAGGCAGGGTTTGATCACCCGACCTCCTCCATAATAACCGGACATCAAACAAACTAAGCTATAATGGATTTCTTGAGAAATCCATCACCATATTTTTATTTTAATGCAGTTCATTAGTGTGCCCAGGCAGAGGAGGGAGTGCACACAGTTCGAGGCAGATTTTTATAGGAGGGCCGAATTTTCACTTTGTCAGATTTTGACAAATTTTATATAGTTTCAGCATTTCTCAATGCCACGAACGCAATGGTGCTGTCAATTTCTCTATCAGAGTTCTACATTTTTTGGCCATTTTTCAGTATGGAGGTATAAAACTCCTTTTTTGTAACTGATGCTTGTACTCTTCTTTCTCATGCCACTTAATGAATGAAGGCCTCCCCATTGATCAAGCAGGGCCCTGAGACGTGGTCCAAGTTGGACAAACTCCACTATCAAGTCTTGTTGTCTTCTTTCATGCTTTATGTGTTTCTCCTCTTCTCTCATGTGCACATTAAATTTCTATGTTAACCTACAATTTATGCATGTAACTCTTTAATACATCTATAAGCAAAAGATCTTGGATCAAGTGGTACCAAAGCATGTCTTTTTATATGTGAATTGCATGTTTGTATTCTAACAAGAAACAAGCTCTGAAGAGGCGAAGGGAAACTAAAGTCTTTCGATTCCGAAGCGGGGCGTGCACATCGAAGGAGAAACATGGCATATGAAGAGGCTCATCATGAAGAGGAGCGCAATTTCCACAAAACCTTCTATACAATGGCAAAAAATGTTGGTCAATTGCTTTCAAGGCTGGAGAAAGTAGAAGAGAGAAATATAGAAGAACAAGGTTCAGTGCATGGAAATGGTGAAGAAGAACCCCCTCCTTCTCCTTCAATGAGTGAAATTTCTTCTTCCTCTCATCACCATCATCATAGAAATTCAAGGGATGCATTTAATAAACCTTTCTTTAAATTAGATGTCAAATTTGATCTTCCCATGTTTAATAGTGAAATTAATGCAGAAAAGCTTAATAATTGGATTAGGTAGATTGAAATCTACTGTAAGGTTCAGTAGATTAAAGAGGACGAGACAAAGATTCAGCTGGCCTCTCTTCGACTGAGTAGCACCACTCTCGTTTGGTGGGAGAGAAAATTGTGAAGCAGTAAGAGTGTGGGTAACATTCTTTCCTCATGGCCTAGTTTCATTTCTACATTAAAGGAACAATTTTATCCCTTGGGTTATAAACAAAAAGCCTTAATGGATTGGAAATACTTAAGGTAAGGGAGAGTTCAAGGTGTTCAAAGCTTTACAGAGGAATTTAGAAAACAAGCACTTAATTTGGACATTGCACTTGACTCACCTGAATTAGTAACTAGGTATATTGGATCATTACATAGTTACCTTAGACATTCATTATTACTGTTTGAACCAACTACTATTGACTCATCTAATGTAAAGGCCATCAATCTTGAGAACAAGGGCAAAAATGAAAGAGATGATCATTTCAAGGAACCATCTTTCAAACCTCCAAATGGCAAACCCAAAGTGAAAGGAAAAGGAAAGGAGAAGAGGATGACATCAACCAAGAAAGATGAAGGAGAAAGGCCTTATTTCACTCATTGCAAAAAGGGAGGTCATGACGACAATCATTGTTGGAAACTTTACCCAGAAAAGAGACCAAAGAAGTATGGAGGAAAATGCAAGTAGAAGATAGTGGCAACTGTGCAGCAAGACCTTAGATTCAATTTGGGAGATGAAGCATTAATCACAGCAGCAGGAACAAAAGTTATTCTTACACCTCATGTTAATTCTGAATCACATGAAGGCACTAGTTCAATAGATAAGTCTCTTTCTAATGAACGAAAGAGAATTGAGCTATTTCATATTAGAGTTATCATAAATCATACAAAAGTGGAAACTCTATTTCATACTGGATCCCAAGTAAACTTAATTTCAGAGTCCTTGGTAAAGAAGTTAGGCTTGGAAACCAAACCACATCCAAAACCTTACCCACTTGGATGGATACATGATAAAGCAAAACTGAATGTAACTAAGCAGTGCAAGGTTAAATTTGTGATTGCTTCTAAGTTAGTGGATGACGTAAAACTTGATGTGATACCAGTGGATATCTGTGGCATGGTGTTAGGGAGTCCATATCTATATTATAGAAAGGAAATATTCTTCCATCATGAAAAAAATACCAAATCACAAAATATGGGGTAGAATATATTGTAAGGGTTCATCAAACTAAAATCAATTCCAGCCTTGTAAGTGTAGGACAAATGAAGAGGTTGGTGAATTCCAGTAAGGGTTGTATGCTTATGATTGTAAGGGGAAAAGATGCAGAATTATCTGATGCTTTCCAAGGTTGTGATCATGTGCATAAAAAGGAATTATGTCAATTAGTTTCTAACTATGATGAGATGTTTCAAGAACCAAGAGGATTACCTCTGAAGAGGGAAATCCAACATGAGATCCATTTGTAGCAAGACGCTCCTTTACCAAATATTGGCATGTATCAGATGTCAACCATTGAGATGGAGGAGATCAAAAAGCAGGTGCAGGAACTATTTAACCAAGGGTTCATCAGACCGAGCACTTCTCCATGTGGCTCACTGATTGTCTTAGTGCCAAAGAAATATGGCACATGGAGGATGTGTGTGGATTACTGAGCACTAAACAAAATCACAGTGAAAAATCGTTACCCTCTTCCCCGCATTGATGACTTACTAGATCAGTTAAAGAATGCTATCTATTTCGCCAAATTGGATTTGTTAGTGGCTATCACTAGGTCTAAATTGTAGAGCAGGTTATGTGGAAAGCCAACTTCAAGACCAAACAGGGGTTGTTCAAATGGATGGTGATGCCCTTCATACTTTGCAATGCTCCAACCACTTTCATGAGGGTCATGAATGATCTCTTTAGGCCTTTCATTAATGAATTTTTTCTTGTATATTTAGATGATATTCTTATCTTTAGAAAAAGTGGAATGAACATGTGTGCCATGTGAAGAAAGTGCTTGATGTATTGAAAAAAGAAAAACTCTACGTAAAATTGCCAAAGTGTGAGTTTCAGAAAACCTCTTTGGTTTACCTAGGTCATATTGTTGGTCATGGTCAACTAAAAATTGATCCTTCTAAAGTTGAAGCAATTGTAAATTGGCCTAAGCCTACTAGTGTAACCGAGGTTGGCAGCTTTTTGGGTGCAGTACAGTAGTGGAGGAGATTTATTGCTAATTTCTCTATTATTATAGCACTTTTACATGCATTGACAAGTGTAAAGAAAGTCTTTCAATAGGGAGGAAAGCAGCAAAATTCCTTCAAAACATTGGAAGAAAAGATCAGCACCGCATAGGTCTTGGCCTTTCCAGATCTCCAACAGCCATTCGAGATTGAGACAGATGCCAGTGGATATGCCATGGGAGCTATATTGATGCAACAAAAGAAGCCGATTTGTTACCATTCAGAAAAGTTCTCTCAGGCTGTGATAAACTATCCCACTTATGAAAAGGACTTATATGCCTTGGTCCAGAGTGTGAAAAAGTGGAAACACTACCTGATCGGGAAGGAGACCATCATCCATACAGATCATCAACCCTTGCAATATATTCAGTCACAAACCAAGATTCAGCGATCTCGTCATTTTAGGTGGATGGGTTTTCTTTAGCAGTTTCATTCGGTAATAAAGTATAAGAAGGGCACTAGCAACAAAGTGGTCGATATGCTATCTTGCCCTCCTATTTTTGCTTATGTTATTTTGCATAATGCTTCATTATATTTTGAAAGTTATGCTGAACAATATGCTAACGATGATAACTTTAAGGAGATTTATGCAAAACTAACCCATGTTTCATAGGTGGACAACTATCACTTGCAGGGGAAACTATTGCATTACCTTGGCAAATTGTGCATACCCACAAGAGAAAGGGTACATCTAATCTGGGAGGCCCACACCTCCCTTGTGTCAAGGGAAAATTTTAAGGATGGAAATTTATCTTAAAGTTTAGAAACCTTGGCGAATCCCACTAGTCCATAATATGAAATCTATAAAATGTTTGGAGATATTTTTGTAAAAATATTCAAATTTATAATATTTTTATATAGTCTATATATAATTTTTTGGCGATTTTTAGGGTAAAATAATTGCATTCTATAAAATTTGGGCAAATCACTTTTACAAAAAAATTGAAATTAGTGAATCTTTTTCTTGGAAAAAGTATAGAATATTAGCCCATGGGCGAATATTAACCCCTAAAATTTTCCCTGCTTGTGTCTGGTCATTTTGGTGTTAAAAAAACTTTGTATCATGTTCAAATATTTTGTTTTTGGCCTCATATGAAGAACATTGTGACTCTCTATGTAAAGGGATGTGTGATGTGTTATGTTTCAAATCCCTCTAATAGAAAACTCGGGCTCTACACACCACTCCCTATTCCGAGTCGTCCATGAGAAAGTGTGTCGATGGATTTTGTAGGAGGTTTGCCTTTGTCTAGGAAAAGTCATGAATATTTGTATGTCGTTGTTGACCGTTTTAGTAACATGTGTATTTTAATGCCTTGTAAAAAGAACATCACTGTAAAGCAGATTGCTTATCTTTTCTTTTAGCATGTTTGGCTCCATTTTGGGTTGCCCACATCGATTGTGTCAGATCGGGACTCTCACTTTCTCGGATATTTTTGGACCAGCTTGTGGAAGATGATGAACACCAAGTTGAAAAGAAGCACAACATTTCATCCACAGACTGATTGACAGACAGAGGTTGTCAACCGCACCATGGTACACTTGTTGTGAGGCTATTGTGGGAAACATCCTAAGTTGTGGGATGAGAATCTTCCATATGTGCAACATTCCTACAACCAAGCAGTGCACTCATATATGCATCATTCAACATTTGAGACATGTTTTGGCTACCTGCCAAAATACCCTTTTGATATGGTCTTTGGAAGGGAATATGACTCCAGTGGACGTGATGACAGGGACAAAGCACAACAGTTAATTCAAAAAATATAGTTGATTCACCAAGCAATACAGGAGCAATTGGAGAAAAGTCAAGCCTAGTATAGGGCTTGACATGACAAACACCGAGTTGACCATCAATTTCAAGTGGGCGACAAAGTGTGGTTCCACATCAGCAAGGAAAGGATGAAGGGAGAAGGGAAGAAGTTGTAACCAAACCAATATGGTTCATTCACCATCTTGGAGAAGATTGGAAAAAATCCCTTCTGTCTCGATTTATCGATATATATGCAAATGTACTCCATAGTGAATGTGGAAAACTTAAAGATGTATGAGCTACCATTGATTATGGACAGCAAAGAGGTGGGCACAGTTCCTACAGTTGATTAATTTACACAAGAGTATCTCGATGAGTTACCTGAAGACATCATCCTTGACAGAAGAACCAGGATTTCATGATGGGGAGATGTGGAATACCTTCGAGTTGGTTTCAAGGGGATGCACCCTAGCAAGGAAAAATGGCTAGAAAAGGAAAGACTGAGGGAATAATTCCCTCACTTGCCAATTGACTGATAAAGCTTTTGGCAGTCCAAAAGGTCCTCAATGGGGAGGATTGATCTAGGTGGATCTCTAGAAAATAGTGGCATGGAAAAGGCCCAAAATTCAAAGTGGTGGAAAGGCAATTAACTTGACATTAGATCAAAGTGCTCAGCACCCTGATTCCAATGGTGCGAACAACACTCCAATCTAATTTCGGGTGAGGAAGATAGAGGCAGTCAAAGTTGGGTTGACTTTTTGTTGACTAGGCATGATTAACAAAGACACAATTTGAAATTTTCCGGCGGATGGAATTCGGCCAACTCCATCTAGATTCTGGGTGAAATTGTCGCCTGGTTAAAATGACTCCTTAGGTCAAAAATTTGATTTTTCAAAAAGGACCCATTATTTTATTTAAACAAAAAAAAGGGTGGCAGGCCACCAACCACGCCACCCCAACTCTTATCCATATAACATATGATATATTGGTGGAGGGGCCAGCCATGACCCCCGGCCCCTCCCACGGGACTGTTGAAACAATATAAACGCACAGAGGTTTTTTCGGTGGGCCAGTCCTTGGGGCACAGACCCATTCCTAACAATGTGCCAACCACCATCCTTAAATGCAACGAAGCCAGCGGAGGTAGGGTGGGCGGGCCGCCCAAGGCAGGCCCAACCCAACCCTATTTTAAAAATAAAAATGTGATGTATAAAAAAAGGAGGAGGCGAGGTTTGACCACCCGACCTCCTCCATAAAAACCAGACATCAAACCAACTGCGCCACAACAGATTTCTTGAGAAATTTGTCACCATAGTTTTATTTGAACGTAGTTCATCAGTGCGCCCAGGAAGAGGAGGGAGCACATGCAGTTCGAGGAAGATTTTTGCAGGAGGGCCGAATTTTCAGTTTGTCAGATTTTGACAAATTTTATATGATTTCATCATTTCTCGACGCCACAAACACAATGGCGTTGTCCATTTCTCCATTAGAGTTCTGCATTTTCAGCCATTTTTCAGTATGGAGGTATAAAAATCCTTTTTTCTAATTGATGCTTGTACTCTTCTTTCTCATGCCACTTAATGAATGAAGGCCTCCACATTGATCGACCAGGGCCCGGAGACGTAGTCCAAGTCAAATAAACGCTATTATCAAGTCTTGTTGTCTTCCTTCATGATTTATGTGTTTCTCCTCTTCTCTCATGTGCACATTAAATTTCTATGTTAAGCTACAATTTATGCATGTAATTCTTTAATACATCTATAAGCAAAAGATCTTAGATCATGGAGTCATGTAGGAACACAAACATCACTCTGCTACCAGCAAGCCTGGTCAGTACCCCAGCGGAGTTACTTGAATCACCTCTTTGCACAGGAAGCTTTCTCTTCTTTTGCCTTATTTTATTTTCAACTTTTTCATATTTTCAAAGAACTATGCATAGGCACTTATTTATTTCAGAGGGGGAAGAGGGATCCCAACTTATTGAGATCATAAGAGGTAGTTCCTTTAGAGAAGTATTTTGTATATGCTTCTGACATACTTGTTAAGCTTTTCCCCCTCACCTTACTCTACTTGACTGAGTTAACAAGGGTTAACCCAAAAAAACTGATTAGAGTAGGCGGTACTAGTTAACATTGCAAACGTTGTGTTTTCACCAAGATTCACTCTGAACAAAATGTATTTTACATCAAGGCATCATCGACTAAAGAAAACAAGCTCTTCATAAAGAGAGAGGACAACAGATAACCAGATGTTGATATTTGTACAAGTCCTCTTAGATTTTCCCAACTTGTCTTGAGAGCCAAAGATGGTTTCATAAGAGGCTAACCTATGGGTACAACAAGCAAATAAATAAAAAGAAAAAGCAAAAAAAGTCAGAAAAGCAAGAAAGAAAGAAAACAAAACCAAGTTAGTAAGCAAACAAACATGCAAACTAGAATGTAAATCAAAGAAAGAAAGAAAAAAATACTCTTATTCCTACGCTAAAGAGTGCATAGGCCTACTCACATGAAGTGATATTTCTAATGAAGCTATCGGCACATTGGTTGGCCCATGTTGGCAAAGGCATGGTAAACAAGAAAGATATGTATGTAAACCAGTGAACAAGAAACATAGATCAGCGAATACCAACACGCTCCAAGTTCCAAAACATCCATAGAAAAGAAAAGAGTGAATGCATAAGATAGACATTTTGCGGGCTTAACATGGTGTTGTGACACACTCTGTGCAGATGATAAACATGCACACTCTCTTGACTATGAGAGATGAGAAAACATGAGAAAGAGAGACAACTGATGCCTTGCAAGTGTGCTTGTTGTGTATGATTCCTCCAATGCATGAGTGATGGGATCATGTCACTCAAGTGGAGGAAGCAAAATCTGTGTATTGGATTGATCTTCAATGCATACAAATGAGTGATGAGGAGCCTTAGTTATTTCAAAAATTTTCTGATCAGAAGTGGAACTAACCTTAGGACAATGAGGGCCTGACATAACAATCAACTCAAGGTGAAGTGCCTCGATAGCTTGTGGGGTTTCCATTTCCTCAATAGATAGATCATCGAAGACAAGTGGCTTAGGAAGATTAACAACAAGTGAATAAACATTGTGATGAAATGAAGAAGTAAATAGATCATGAAAACCATGATCAGAAAATTCAGGATGTTTGTCAACATCCTCATGATTTGATGAATCATGCAGAGAGGTAGATGAGAAATAAGTATGTTCACCCTCTGTATTTTCAGAAATAGATGACAGATGAGACAGATTTTTAGAGGAAGATTTGTCCTCTTCATAATGTAATGACAGGCTGACATTTGGCGTGTCCTGTGAATGATCGAAAGTAGAAACATCTAGAGATGAGTTTTCACATGGAAGAATGTAGGTATGTCTTTAGGCCTAGATGCTAAATTGGTAAAGGTATATCCTTTGCCTAACATGAAGGTAAAATTATTTTTCAGAAGTCTCTCAGATCTATGGTCTAGTGAATATACTAAACAAATGATATGGACCCTCAAGGTTTTGAATTTTTATCAACTTATTGGAGGGATTGATTTTGCTCTCAGCATTTTCATAGGAGCAAAAATTTTATATCTTGAAAATATTCCTATTAAGCCTGAATTAGGAAAATATATTCTATCTTTAAAAATCCCAGATATTTTTGAAGAATTGGAAGCACCCTTTCTGCAAAGGATTCATGAGAATTATGCAGCAAATGATACTTTTGCTCAATATGAAATTTTTGAGGGATTTGTTGACTGGGAGATAAAACATGGGTTCTGTAGGAAAAAACCAACCACTAGGATATCTCAGTGCATTCAAAGGATGTTGTAATATCTCAGAACTTTCTCATCCCCCTGGGATTATCATAGTATTAGGTTAAGAGAAAGTATTGACCCTAATCCTTTTACAGAGGTTTTTAGTCATGAAAGGATCAGAGAAATTGAGGCCAGCAATAATGAAGAAATGATTAAGAAGCATGCTGGATGGTTCAATGAATTTGGAAATCTAAAGTTGACAGAAAAAATACAGGCTCTACAAAAGATGGATGATTTACAAGGAGAACCCAAGGCATTAAGATTTATGATTAATCAAAATGCTTTGGTAACTATCAGTGTTATTTCACCTAATTGGAATAACAATGTAATCCATATTATTATCCTAATGATTTCAAACAGAATCTGTACATCAATGATTTTCGAATTAGGCTGGAAAAACAAAGATTTTATGAGTAATAATTGCAGACAATGGGTTCAACATACAATCGAGAGTTCTACCAATATGTTTCAAATTTTTAAATGGGAACTCTTAAACGACATCAAATTGGTAGTACAGAGGTCACCCATAATCCAAAATGTCTTTCAATATTCATTCCTAGATATCGACATCAGCCCTTTATCTTTTCTTAACAAGTGGGAGAAACAAGCGGCTATGTACACACCTCAGCAACAGGGTCTCCACTGAATAAAGACAAATACGGAAAAGGGAGAGTCATCTAAAGCATCATCAAGGAGGACAATATTTTAGATGAAGATGCCAAAGGAAAAGGAAAAGCAACAGAATCTACTTTACAGGACGCACTCACGGATGCCTAGGACCCAGCAGATATCGATTGGGATGAAGAGTACTCCAAGCTGATGGAACATCACTAATGGAACATCACTACCAAAAGATGCTCGATGCATCCAGGCCAGCGCATGATTCTTCAGATGAATTCGATCCTGATAATTATTATCATTCAGATAGGAGCCCTACAGGGCCATGGTAGAATCTCTTGTACCAGAAAAATTGAGTAGACACCATCGGTGAAAATATGCCGAAAGGACCCTCAATTATTTCTATTTTGTCATATAGTTTAGAATAGTAAAGTTAGAGAGTCTATAAAAGAGAGAGATTCAGAATTCCAGATCATGACTGGAAAGAGAACTCTGAGATCTTGTATTGTAATAATCCTTATGTATTCTGCTTTCTTTTATTAATATCAAAGCCTTCTGGGCCGACTGTCTGAGGACAGTTCTTGTAATCCAAGAGAACTTGCAACTGTAAGGCAAATGCATTTGAAGACCCGTGGGAAGAGGTTGTAATTGCGCGCACATGTTCGGTTGAGGAGAAGATCTTCTATTCAGATTTGTTGTTTAGAAGTCTTTGAATTTAATCAGAAGTAAGTTCGAATACCAAAGTTTTCTATCGTCGCTCTTGTTAAGTCCATATTATGCCTGCTTGTCTTAATTAGTCTCTCTATTTATCGATCACCTATATTTGGTATCAGAGCCTACCCTATTCCTTGGACACAATACATTCTATAGACAGATTCTGAAGTTAGCCAGGTAGCCTTCAAAAAGCATCTTGTTTTACAAGTGCTGAGTAGATAAAAGCTGCTTGAGTCAATCTCTGAAATATATTGGAAAAGTTCAACATGGCCAACTTCTTAAGATCCTTTTCAAGTATTGATAGACGATCTGTATCTAAAATAGATAATAGATCTCTTGAATCTGACAATGTAGAACATGAAAAGGTAGAAGACCCAGAAAGTTGGAACTCGCCCGTGTTAAGTTCTAAAAAAATTTATCCAGTTCCCTCGTTGTTTAGGTTATCCAAAAAGGCTTTGCTAAAAGAAGTTGAGCTAAAAATAAAAAATATCAGGTCCATCTGTACAAATTGTCAATCTCAATTTGTTTTCTGAAGATGAAATTAAAAAATTTCGAAAATATGTAGCTGAAAAGAGATTCTTCTATTTACATTTTGGGGGAATTAGAATTAGACTAGCTCCATTATTCCGTCATGGCCTCAACGCTCCCTGTATAGCAGAATTTTTCAACACCAGACATAACATATATGATCATGCCCGAATTGGTACAATACTTGGAAATCTATCCTCGGGATGTCAATATGACACTATCTATCCAGATTATGCCATTAGTCTGTCTGATATTCACTTGAAAGATTGTTGGAAAGCTTTGATTAGAGTACAAGGTCTAGAAATGGTGCAAGATAGTGAATATTTATCTATGATAGTCCAAACCTCTTTCCAGCTGGCCAATACAGTACATCCTAAATTAAGACAACCAGTTTTAAAAGATTGTGTTGCTGTAGGAATAAGCAATGCCCAAGTAGAAGGTGTTCATTATGACAAATAAGCTTTGCCTAATGACTGGTATATCCAATATAAATCTCTCGCATCTGTAGACAGTTCTAATAGTTCCATTAAAAGAATGTCTGTATTAGATGGTCGTGTTAGAATTCTTCCAAACAAACCAAAAGTACCAAGGCCCATAGTCATGCTCGAAAAACATGTATTACCAACAATCCAAGAAAATGAACAACCTCTTGTCAGTGGAAGAAAATACTTTTATCGCCATATTCCTACACCAGATGAAACTAGTTCTTCCACCAGTGTACCGCTATCTACAAATCAATTGTACATACCAGAAGAAAAACCTTTCTTTGTTGTAAATAAAATGTTTAGAACATATGTAAATTCTTTTCCACCCATTGAAGAATTCGAGTATGCAAATCGCATATCTGTAAAAGGAGAAAAATGGCCACCAAAAACAAAATTCAGTACTTCTTTATCTAATACCAGACAACCAGCAACAAGAGCTGACTACGCTCCTTTACTAGAACAAAATTCACAAAATCCAAATGACATGGACCAGGTATACCAGATAGGAAACTATTTAACCACCTGGTGTGCTCACGCTGAAGATGTTCTAGATGATTTAGGAAAACAAGCTGACCTGATAAATGCTAATCTGAAATTGCTCTATGATGAGCAACAATCAGAAAAGCTAGAAAAGGAAGAAAGAAGAAGAAGGAGACACAAGAACAAGGCCAAAGAAATTCCTAAGTTTCACATAGATATGAGTGCACCCAATTATTGGCATCAAGAAGAAGAAGAATCAAAAGAAGCAGTAACTGCAACTAGTGTAGAAGAGTCCACTTCTAAAAACACTGGAAAGCTAACTAGTGAAAGAGAAACATATAAAACAGATAAACCTTTTGTTTCAAATAAAGAAGTGATGACCCTTGAACAAGCTGCCTCCAAATTTCCTTCTTTTATCTTGCCATCGATAAATAACCAAAACAAGGCTCATATCTTGACAGAAGTAAATAAGTATCCACGTGTTGAAGAAGACCTGTACGCTGCCAATACTAGTGGTTATATTCTAGATTTGGATAATTCTTCAAATCCTAGAGAATCAATTCGAATTTGGATAGGTTCTTTGTATCAGATGCAGGTTACTACAGAATTAGATAATGTATCCATTATGGTCCTACCAGAAAAATGCATGACTAGTATAGTCTATGATTGGTGGATGGTACCATCTAAAGAAGAGAGAAGAGCCATCATGGAAGCCGGACTGTCTACATTAAAGTTATTGCTAAAGACACAGCTCATGCCAGAACTAGTTGATGAGAAAAAGCAATTGATAACAAATCTTAGTCGAATGGAATTAAAAGATCTGAAATAGTTTGATCAATTCAGTAAAGATTTGATGGCTAAGGTTTTTAAAGCTAATCTCTCAAATGATGTGGCTCAAAAAATTTCTTTTTTGTTAAAGTTACTAGGCAATCTAGGAGACCTCATTATGAAAGATCTAGATGTACAGAACAAAAGGCTAGATCAAGTTTATTGGGTTGACCTTCTTTTCAAAATCACAGAGAAAGTCAAATACTTATGCTGGCAGAAGAAGGCGCATGACATCACACCCAATTCAGATGTCTGCAAAATCATGCTACCATGGACACCATTCAGAAAGAAGAAGAAAACAAAGAGGTATGGTAGATTTAAATGCAAGAGAGTCTCAAACCCAAGAAAGCCATTCTGCAAATATAAATTTTTGAAGAAAAGATCAAGACCAAGAAACAATAATTATTGTTTCATTTGTAAAAAAGAAGGACATTTTGCACGTAAGTGCCCGCAAAATTCATCAAGTAAACTTAAAGCTTGTATAAATATAGAAGAATTTCAAGATGATTGGTCCATAGTAGAATTAAAAGATGATATTTCAGATGTATATATTTTGACTGAAATATCAGATGCAGAAGAGGAAGAAGAATGTGTTCAAAAGATGAAATTATCCTATATATCCTGTGCAGATGATGATTTTTCAGAAGAACTCCATTACAGTGAAGAAGAAAGTGACATTGAAGTCACTAGCGAAACATCAGATGATTCAGAAGATGAATCCGCAAGTTCACGGTCAGAACAATCAGTATAAAAGGGTAAGCAGCCTATGTTACCTTTTCCAAAAGTAAATGCTTTTTGTTCGTTTCAGAAAAGAACTACAGCCTCAACTAGTCTTCCAAAACCAGAGATTACTAGAACAGAATAAAATACTTTGTTAAAAAAGATAGTCAAGACTAATAGCCTTATTTATATCCCAGTTCAAGTTCAAGTAAAAAATGAACGGATATCTGTTGATCCATTCATTGATACCGGCAGATCAAATAATTTGGCTAGACCATCTTTGTTTAAATCTTTGTGGAAACCATTGCAAAATATACTAGTATCTGAAACAATAGGAGGAACTATGATTCTAACTCATTATGTAGACAATATTCCATTAAAAGTTGGGGGGAGTATAGTTAAGATCTCTGCAATACAACACTTTGATCCCTCAGCTAGTTTAATGTTGGGAATGCAATTATTAAATTATGTGCTTCCAGTAACAATCAGCCAAGACAGGATGATTATAAACCTAAAAAAGAAAGTTGTTGTTGTGCCCAGATTGTTTATTGCAAATTCAGAGGCAAGACATGAAAATAGCCAGAAAAGGGTAGGAGCCAGAAAGCCAGTAAAGATTCTAACGACTAGCAGGAAGTTCTACAAATCTATGAGTCAAGAGCAGAATCTAAAGCAAAACAAATGGCATGTATATATCCCAATTGGTTTATAGAACAAAATGATATCCATCAAAGACTTCTAAAAATTTGCTCAGAAAATCCACAACAGTTTTGGGAAGCAGAAAGTCCAATGCAAGAAATTGTAACCTTGCATGATAATGGAGTCAAAGGGAAATTGATTCACTGCACTCCTTCAGATGAACAAGAAATAAAGAGACAAATTAATTTGTCTCTTTATTTCTTGTTCGTCTGAAGGAGTGCAGGGAATCAATTTCCCTTTGACTCCATTATCATGCAAGGTTACAATTTCTTGCATTGGACTTTCTGCTTCCCAAAATTGTTGTGGATTTTCTGAGCAGCTTTTTAGAAGTCTTTGATGGATATCATTTTTTTCTGTAGACCAATTGGGATCTATACATGCCATTTGTTTTGCTTTAGATTCTGCTCTTGACTCATAGATTTGCAGAACTTCCTGCGAGTCGTCAGAATCTTTTAATGGCTTTCTGGCTCCTACCCTTTTCTAGCTATTTTCATGTCTTGCCTCTGAATTTGCAATAAACAATCTAGGCACAGCAATAGCTTTCTTTTTCATGTTTATAATCAGCTTGTCTTGGCTGATTGTTACTAGAAGCACAGAATTTAAGAATGGCATTCCCAACATTAAACTAGTTGAGGGATCAAAGTGTTGTATTGCAGAGATCTTAACTATACTCTCCCCAACTTTTAATGGAATATTGTCTACATAATGAGTTAGACTCACAGTTCCTCCTATTGTTTCAGGTACCAGTATATTTTGAAAAGGTTTCCACAGAGATTTAAACAAAGATGGTCTAGCCAAATTATTTGATTCGTCGGTATCAATGAATGCATCAACAGATATCCGTTCATTTTTTACTTGAACTTGAACCGAGATATAAATAAGGCTATTAGTCTTGCCTATCTTTTTTAACAAAGTATTTTCTTCTGTTCTAGTAATCTCTGGTTTTGGAAGACTGGTTGAAGTTGTAGTTCTTTTTCAAAACAGGCAAAAATCATTTACTTCTGGAAAAGGTAACATAGGCTACTTACCTTTTTGTACTGACTGTTCTGACCGTGAACTTGTGGATTCATCTTCTGAATCATCTGATGTTTCGCTGGTGACTTCAATGTCACTTTCTTCTTCACTGTAATGGAGTTCTTATGAAAAATCATCATCTGAATAGGATATATAGGATAAATTCATCTTTTGAACACATTCTTCTTCCTCTTCTACATCTGATATTTCAGCCAAAATATATACATCTGAAATATCATCTTCTGATTCTACTATGGACCAATCATCTTGAAATTCTTCTATATCTATACAAGCTTTAAGTTTACTTGATGGATTTTGTGGGCACTTTCATGCAAAATGTCCTTTCTTTTTACAAATGAAACAAAAATTATTGTTTCTTGGTCTTGATCTTTTCTTCAAAAATTTATATTTGCGGAATGGCTTTCTTGGGTTTGAGACTCTCTTGGGTTTAAATCTACCATACCTCTTTGTTTTCTTCTTCTTCTGAATGGTGTCCATGGTAGCATGATTTTGCAGACATCTGAACTGGGTGTGATGTCATGTGCCTTCTTCTGCCAGCATAAGTATTTGACTTTCTCTGTGATTCTAAAAAGAAGGTCAACCCAATAAACTTGATCTACCCTTTTGTTCTGTACATCTAGATCTTTCATAATGAGGTCTCCTAGATTGCCTGGTAACTTTGAAAAAAAAGAAATTTTTTGAGCCACATCATTTGAGAGATTAGCTTTAAAAACCTTAGCCATCAAATCTTTACTGAATTGATCAAACTATTTCATATCCTTTAATTCCATTCGACTAAGATCTATTATCAATTTCTTTTTCTCATCAACTGGTTCTGGCATGAACTGTGTCTTTAACAATAACTCTAATGTAGACAGTCCAACTTCCATGACGGCTCTTCTCTCTTCTTCGAATGGTCCCATCCACCAATCATAGACTATACCAGTCATGCGTTTTTCTGCTAGGACAATAATGGATACATTATCTAATTTTGTACTAACTTGCATCTGATACAAAGCACCTATCCAAATCTAGATTGATTCTCCAGGATTTGAATAATTATCCAAATCTAGAATATAACCATTGGTATTGGTAGCATACAAGTCTTCTTCAACACGTGGATACTTATTTACTTCTTTCAAGATATGAGCCTTGTTCTGGTTATTTATTGATGGCAAGATAAAAGAAGGAAAATTGGAGGCATCTTGTTCAAGGGTCATCACTTCTTTCTTTGAAACAAAAGGTTTATCTGTTTTATATGTTTCTCTTTCACTGGTTAGCTTTCCAGTGTTTTTAGAAGTGGACTCTTTTGCACTAGTTGCAGTTATTGATTCTTTTGATTCTTCTTCTTCTTGATCCCAATAACTGGGTGCACTCATATCTATGTGAAACTTAGGAATTTCTTTGGCCTTCTTCTTGTGTCTCCTTCTTCTTCTTTCTTCCTTTTCTAGCTTTTCTGATTGTTGCTCATCATAGAGCAATTTCAGATTAGCATTTATCAGGTCAGCTTGTTTGCCTAAATCATCTAGAACATCTTCAACATGAGCACACTACGTGGTTAAATAGTCTCCTATCTGGTATACCTAGTCCATGTCATTCGGTTTTTGTGAATTTTGTTCTACTAAAGGAGCGTAGTCAGCTCTTGTTACTGGTTGTCTGGTATTAGATGAAGAAGTACTGAATTTTGTTTTTTGCAGCTGTTTTCCTCCTTTTACAAATCTGCGATTTGCATACTGGAATTCTTCAACGGGTGGAAAAGAATATACATATGTTATAAACATTTTATTTACAGCAATGAAAGGTTTTTCTTCTGGTATCTAAAATTGATTTGTAGACAGCGGTACACTGGTGGAAGAACTAGTTTCATCTGGTGTAGGAATATGGCCATAAAAGGATTTTCTTCCACTGACAAGAGGTTGTTCATTTTCTTGGATTGTTGGTAACACATGTTTTTCTGGCATGGCTATGGGCCTTGGTATTTTGGTTTGTTTGGAAGAATTCTAACATGACCATCTAATACAAACATTCTTTTAATGGAACTATTAGAACTGTCTCCAGATTCCAGAGATTTATATTGGATATACCAATCATTAGGAAAAGCTTCTTTGTCATAATGAACACCTTCTACTTGGGCATTGCTTATTCCTACAACAACACAATCTTTTGAAACTGAATGTCTTAATTTAGGATGTACTATATTGGTTAGCTGGAAAGAGGTTTGGACTATCATAGATAAATATTCACTATCTTGCACCATTTCTACACCTTGTACTCCAATCAAAGCTTTCCAACAATCTTTCAAGTGAATATCAGATAGACTAATGGCATAATCTGGATAGATAGTGCCATATTGACATCCCGAGGATATATTTCCAAGTATTGTACCAATTCGGGCATGATCATATATGTTATGTCTAGTGTCGAAAACTTCTACTATACAGGAAGTGTTGAGGCCATGACGGAATAATGGAGCTAGTTCAATTCTAACTCCCCCAAAATGTAAATAGAAGAATCTCTTTTCAACCACATATTTTTGAAATTTTTTAATTTCATATTCAGAAAACAAATTGAGACTGAAAATTTGTACAGATGGACCTGATATTTTTATTTTTAGTTCAACTTCTTTTAGCAAAGCCTTTTTGGATAATCTGAACAACGAGGGAACTGGATAAATTTCTTTAGAACTTAACACGGGTGGGTTCCAAATTTCTGGGTCTTCTACCTTTTCATGTTCTACATTGTCAGATTCAAGAGATCTACTATCTACTTCAGATACAAATTGTCTATCAATACTTGAAAAGGATCTTAAGAAGTTGGCCATGTTGAACTTTTACAATCTATTTCAGAGATTGACTGAAGTAGATTTTATCTACTCAGCACTTGTAAAACAAGATGCTTTTTGAAGGCTTCCTGGCTAACTT
This sequence comes from Pinus taeda, assembly GCA_000404065.3. Taxonomy (NCBI): domain Eukaryota; kingdom Viridiplantae; phylum Streptophyta; class Pinopsida; order Pinales; family Pinaceae; genus Pinus; species Pinus taeda. Next base: position 46,668 of record APFE031642992.1, read on the forward strand.
CAGACTCTGTCTATAGAATGTATTGTGTCCAAGGAACGGGGTAGGCTCTGATACCAAATAGGGGTGATCAATAAACAGAGAGACTAATTAAGATGAGCAAGCATAATATGGACTTAACAATAGCAACGATAGAAAACTTTGGTATTTGAACTTACTTATGATTAAATTTGAAGACTTCTAAATAGGAGATCTGAATAGCAGATCTTCTCCTCAACCGAACATGTATGAGCAACTATGGCCTCTCTCTATTAAAAGTGGGAGAATCACAAGAGATGTCAGGATAGAGTGGGTGAGGCATGGATGGAAGAGATTCATCCTTCACCGCAGGTTCTTCTTTAGATTCCCACACACACTCATCATGAATGATAGCACAGGTTCGTTACACAATGCCAATTCCGTAGATAACTTGATCCTCATTCATAACAAGTGTGGATTTCAAAATAGAAGAACACAAGGCAATACAATTTAAAGGATCGACAGAACGTGGGGACGAGGGTTGAGGGAATGAATCCACATGACAACCAGGAGGCTTGCAAGCTAAATATGCACAGACATTGAGAGCAGGTGGGGTGGGATGGTGTGATAGTTCAATAGATGTGCACACACCTTCTCCCACCTCGTACTGTGGAGCTAGATTTGTTTGATGAGAAGAGGATGGACAATCACTTGTGACAATGACCTTGTTCGTCTTAGATTTGGCAGCTCTAGCATCGAGGTATGTTAGGAGGGGTTTGAATGATTCCAAGAATTGTGGATTTTTGGATATGTAAAGAAGATAGTTAAATCTTCCATTGAGGAATTCCCAGTTAATTTCATCTTCGGGAAATTGATATCGAATATTATGAAATCACATATGAAATTGTTCAATGGATTCATCAGGTGCTTTCCATAATTTCATAATTTCTTTATCGAGTGCTTTATGGTCAAAATGATGGAAAGCATGGTGTATCTCTACGATCAAGTGAGTGAGAGAGTGAATAGAGTTCTTGGGCAGAATGACACACCATAGGAGAGGGTGTCCATGAAGCGTAAATGAGAACAACGTGCAATTCATGTAATATTCATGGATTTTATACTTGTGACACGTGAATGTAAAGGAAATTTTGTGTTCAATCTAGGGCATTATGCCATCACCTTCATATGTGTGTTGTGACAAGGAATTCTAGAGCTCCTCCAAGATTTCAAAGTCGTTTCCATAAGACATACACTTCAGAGGAGAAACTATGTAGCTAGTCATGATAAGTATGCAGAGATTCAAAATAGATTGTGAGGATTCAGCTTGCCATCTAGCCCTCCTTCTAGCACCAAAAATGTTGACAGTGTTGGACCCACCAACATTCATGGGATCTCCCTCATATGAAGTCCCAACTAGACCTCACACAGTTTGGTGTAGGAGTCCCATCCGATATGATGGCCCAGTTTCCATTATCTTAAATATATGCCTTAGCTCTTGCTTGTCAACATGTGAGAGTGGTATACTTAGCCTTCAAATAGCGAGGTTCGTGTGCCTGGTCAGTGCTTAGTGCCTCTTGTGTCAAATTTATTTCACTGCAGAAGGAGAGGGTGATAGTGAGTCTCAAGTCAAAAGGGAATAGTCCCAACTCAGTTAGAGACACATAACACAATAGGATTTGCACACCTTATGGTGGAGTAGTTCATGCGGAATCGGTAGTCACATACACAAAGGTTAACAGATAGCACCTACGACACCTAGCAAAGTAGTCCACACGAGTGCTGACATTTGTTATAAGAAATATACAAGAATGAATTTGATTAGTGTCCATCGGAGTTGTCCACATGAACGAGACAACAATAGAAACCATTACAACACATCTTCAATAGTATATGCACTAGAATAACCGAAGTAGTTCAACTATCCTAGCACAAGTTAGGCAAACATGCATTACAAGCGTTTAAAAAATAGTCTTACAAACGAATACAAAGCATGCATGAAAATGTGCTGGCCTGTGACAGGATTCTGTATTAAGCGAAAGTTCCAAGACACATTCGTACACCATACATCACTAGCCCCAATAGTGGAGCGTTGGAGCCACTGCTCACTCCTCAAAGAAAATATTACAAACTCTCAAGGCTATGTGGGAGGAGCCAAGATGAAAAGTCATTTACATGTACAAATGAGGGGTATATATAGCCAAGGGTGAAACTGACTCTTATGACTCTTTGAATTCCCTCATGATTATTCAACTTACATGACTCTTTAACTTCATATGTGGGTCTCTTGGACTTCCACGTTACATTACATTGATTACACAAGTATGACCCAAATTAGCGACGTGGTCAAGGTGACTCATGACACAACTCGACATGACACTACTACTATGCACAAGCTAGTTGTCCTATTCATGTCAAGTTGTTGCGCTACTAAGTCATGAGTGTGCTCGTGGTGTACCATAGCATCACCTTAGCATGTAAAAGTGGGCGGAGTCTTCAATGGTCTTGGTGTTCGCTTGATGATTCATGCAGGTTCATGTGTCTCCTTTGCTTGCTACTTGGTATGCTTAGTGTATTTGTCCAATGGTGAGTAATTCTTCTAGCATGCGCTCCTTTATCATCTCGTTTGTTGTCATGCCATGTCTCATCCATGTACCTATTTCTCCAATCACTCATGAAGAGATGACATCAAATCTAGGAATCCCCTAGTCTACGATGATGCATTGTCTTTCGTTTCCAGGTGTAGAGCACATGCCAAGTTGGGATGGGAGGCTCCAGGACACTATTGGGAAAAAATACATAGAGGTCACGGAGAGGCTAGGTTGAGCAGTCTAGGACAGTAGTGACATCTGCAGGATCTAGCTCAGTTGGGAGGAAGAATTGCACAGTTTTTCTGGGGAGGCAGTGCAGGCAGCAGGAAGCACTTGCAGTGAATACTACATATTTTTTAGCAAGAGGATAGGATAAGGCTATGGGATCTTCCTGGTTAGAAGTGCGTATATCTGTAAGGCAGTCAAGCAGGACATGTTTGTGTAGTTTCTAGGCTGAGCAGGGTGTTGGGCAGCAAGTGGATTATCCATGAAAGCTACACAATTTTCAAGAGGATTGGCAAGCACACTAGTAGGGGCACTGCCTAGCAAAAATGAGCAATTTCCTCAGACAGTGCAGTGACAGGAAGCGTGTGCCTATCCATCATGTTTGTGCAATTTCTTCAGGCAATGCAAGTAGGTAGGCTATCAACTTCTCTGCTATTTTGGAGATGAGTGCAGCCCTGGGTCACTGCTCAAGTTAAATTCTTTGGTTGACCAGCCAGAGGCTTGATGGATAGGCTTGTGGGAAGTGCAGAATGAGATGGATTCTTGGGCAACTTTTTCACTTTTCTGGCTGATAGTCAGCGAAGTTGATTCCATAATTGTGTAGTGCAAACTGCCTAGAGTTAAGCCTCAAGCTCTGCGCACTTCTGGGCAACATAGTGTAGCTCAATGGAAGTCCGACTGATGGAGGGTGGTCCAGCGGACATATCTTCATAAAATTGTTTAAGTGTGTGAGCAAGTGAACTCATGTATACATGACCTTATGAATACACACTCAACATGACTTGACAACAGGACACCTCAAACCAACCAGACAACATGTCTGAGTGTGACTAACTGCAAGACTCTCTAATGGTGAAAGAGACAAGTGCAAAACTTCAGATAGACCTTTGGATGACCGTGCCGACACTTATGCGACAATGCTTACAAAATTGTGTGTGAGTGCTACATGTGTTTACATAGTCGAAATAACTCATGCACATGAAGACAAACCTCTGATATCACAAGAACAAGGTCGGAAGCATGACATAGGATAAAACATGTTGAAGTCGACAATTGTTCAAACAAGTGAAAAGGAAGCAAGAAATGTAGAAGAAACACATGAAATCACCTTCTTGTGTTTACACCCATGCATGTTACCAAAGACATGATGATATGACAATGACAAGCAATCCTGCAAACTCAACTAAGAGTTGTACTTTGAAAGGTGTTCTTTACTTACCATACTTACCTCAAGATGATCATGCATCTGGCAAAGTTTGCATGCGGCCTTTATATTTTTCCATAACTTAGTTTCTTGGTCCTTTCCTAAACTCCTTGGGAGTGACCTTAGCATGTCACCTTTTCCTGTAGTCACTGGGAGATAGATCAACGCAGTTTCAGCGGGCAATGATTGCTATCAGAATGAGGCCGTGGGAGGCCTAACTGTGCAATTTCTGCATTCAAGAATGACAAGGTAGCTTGGACAACACTACACAATTTTGAGGCATAGGAGGGACTAAGGATCTGAGGGATAATATTGCGTAGTTTCTGACGACAGTGGGTTCTGGCTGGGGGAAGGACACTAGAGGAAACCACTGCGTATTTTGGATCCCAAGGGAGGCTGGGGTCTTTGTACATTGCGGAGTTCCAGTAGGAAAGGGAGGAAGCTTGAGGATTGTAGAAGCAAAGTGCACTGTTCTGGGAAGCTGGATGAGGCTAGGTAACTTGGGAAATGGTTAAGTGTGAGATCAGTGACACAGATGTAAACAGTGATAAGACTCTATTGTGATCACACATGGACACTTAGTGATACAACGTAGATCATTCGGAATGTATAAGACATACTTTTCTTGATGCAAAAACCTTTGTGATAAGAGTAGGTGAAGTGAGTGTGAGCCATGTATATGTGATGATAACAACTCATATGCACATGATTCCCTTGAAGCAAAACAACATTCCCTTTTAATGCCAAACAACAATCCATATGCCCAAAGGTGGCACATGTTGCATAAACATGAGAGCATGAAAAAATCCTAAGATCAAGGAGGGGAAGCTTGAGATCATTAGCTTACCAACAAGTGTCCAAGGACAATCGATCACAAGATCCAAGGTAGGCTCCAAAATTTGCATGTGAGCCAAAATTTTGGAGGGTAGTTGTAGCCGCTACAACAGGTTATAAAAAAATTATTTCAATCAAATTCATATAAAGTTTACGCAGAGAGAGTAATTCCCCATGGGGTGTAGTTTAATTGTTGATGGTATTTTTATGAAGTAATCTTTAAAAGCATGAGATTCAAAGTTCAAATCCCCATGGGTTAGACCAACAAAAAAAATAGAGAGAGTAATTGAAAATAATAAAAAGAATTACCAATATGTATTTTTTACATCAAAGTGTGAATGAGATGTGTAATTACTTCACTATTCAAGATAAAGTCATTTTCAATTGTAGAAAGCACCTTTAGATACAACCATGAGGAGAAATTCTTAGATATAGTGAAATTGTTCACAAAGATCTTATCTACTTTAATAATAAAAAGAAATTTGTCCAAGGTAGTGAATAGATATTTGGTTAATAACAATTTTAAATATATAATTCATTATGGAATGTAATTTATTTTATAATCTTAGAAATATGTAGCAATATTTATCCTTTTACGACTCCGTGACTTAGCTAGTGCTTCACCAATATGGATCCATTGTAAAAATGTAATTTATTCCCTAATTTAAAAGTTATTTCCAGCTCTTTGTTCTTTTATGACTCCAAGATTTTTTTTCTTATTTTACCTTGCACACAACCCAAACTTGGAGTTCTAGTTTTTATGATGTTAATGTTAATTACTAAATAGAGAAAAGAACAATGACAATGTTCTTTTTTACTTTATAGTTGGTTTTGTTTTTTCTCTTTTAATGTTAAGGTGATTACCAATGAAATCTCTATATATGATATAAGTGACATATTCAAAATGTCTTTTTCTCACTTCCTAATAACTACTAGATAGAAGTTATATCCTAGTATTTTACTAACACATAGCTTTACTAACACATATATTGTGAAATCTCAAAACTTCCAAATTCTTAAAGAAGATGTATTTAACACAAAATGATATGCAAAACTCAACGCAAACTCATCTCAAATACACCATCACAACAATTTTTTGAAGAAGAAAACACTGAATAATAAAACAAGGTAATTAAAGATTTATTTATGTGTTGCTTTGACCAATAGGATCCATTTTTAATTCATGAAGTAATATGTAAAAGCATGAGATTCAAAGTTCAAAACCCCATGGGTTAGACCGAAAAAATATTGAGAGAGTATAATTACTTCACTATTTAAAATAGAATCGATGGAAAGAAAAAAGAAAAAAATATTATATTAATAATAATAAACTGTTTTAATAAAAAAAATATTTTAATATCAACTACACCTATAGATATGTGAAAAAATTAATTGAAAATATAAAAATATCTTATTAAACAATACATATTTAATATAAATTGACATTTACTATTTAAAAAAATTATTAATAGTAAAATTTATTTAAGTGTAAACCTACATATCAATAAAAATTTTATAATCACATTATATTAATAATAAAGAAATTAATATAATATGTGTGTTACTTTTTTAACATCAACATCAAACAAAGATATAAATAAATTAATATATTTAAAAAATAATATTAATTAAAATTAATATTTCAAATATAATATTTCCATATATTCATAACCATATATATAAATATATATATATAGATAGATAGATATATTAGTTAAAACAATTCAATTGCTTGTTGTTGAAGGATTTTAGCTTGAGTAGTCTGGTGAACAATTCCTTCCTAGTTGTATGGGTTGTCATTTATGAAATAGTTGTATATGGTGTAATAGTGGTTGTCTGGTTCCTTCTATACTCAACATGGAGTTTACATGAAAAAGGTTTGCACTTCCACGAGTTAACATGCAAAACATTTGCGCTTCCTGAAGTTATGATGCATTTACAATAGTTATTTTTCTGTAGAAAAATGGCGCATAAATTTTATCATCAGAGAAAGAGCGCAAGGCCCACAAACAAGGTCTGAATGGGTCAAACCCCTGCGAGGAGTTGTGGAGAGACCATGACAGCCGCAAATCCCCTCAAAGAAAAGGTGGCAACCGCGAAGCAAGAACTATAAGACACAACACGACATCGCCTGCACCAACAAAGGGAGAGCCTATCGAGCAGCAAAGAAACAAGACCATAGGGCCCAAAACATCCCATAGAAACCTTAGTGCTATTGATTCCAGATGTGTGAGAAAGAGTGGCCAACAAACAACGACAAGAGGAAAATTGGATAGCAACACACCCAAATCAAGCCTCAGAGGAAAAATGCAGTAGCTGAGAGGGAACCTAATGAAGCCCAACCTGAAACACACACCACTAAAGGAACACCCACGATCCTACATTCTTTGAGTCATCAACAAAGAAAGGCATCACAACAATTGATCGAAGGGAGGCATGAACTAGGGGAGGGGTAGGGGTAGCTAGTGTTCTCGCTACCCCACCCACTGCTCCCTCAACTCCCCCTCTTATTTATAGTTATAAAATTGGTAAAATTGGAATACCAAAAGTTACATATTGGTTAGATATGTAATATTAAAATTGTATATATCGTAATCTAAACCTTATAAGTTATAGTTCATCCTTTTCCAAATATACTTTTAATTGATTTTATTCAAAAATGTAAAATTAAATTCTATTTATATATTCACAAATATATTTTAAAAATTATAATCTTACCAAAAAATTATTTATCAAATTTTAATAAAAAAACTAACACATTAAACATTCAAACTCCACTTTAAATATGAGTTAAATTAACACAAGTATAATTAACAAAAATCTACATACCGATATATCCACTGCAACAAACTCTCAACACTGCCTAATCCTTATCCATTATGTTATTTCTCAATAATTCTAAACATTACTTAAAACCTTTAAGCTTCTTCCCATTATGTTATTTCTCAAAAATACCAGAAACCTAATTCATTATATATTTTTAAACATTACCAAAAAGAATTTGTAATCCATTAAAGAATACTAAACAAAACCCTAATCCATTATGTCATTTCCCAATAGTACAACAAGCGTCGAATCCATTAAGTTATGACTTAATCATAGATGAATTTAAGACTTACTAGTTAAAAAATGGCACAACCAATCCCATACGTGTGAGGAATGTTTTCTTCATACATTATTGTGTGAAAGTTTAAGGTTTAACCACTGTGGTAGTTAAGAAATTAACATCTCAATAAAACGCATGGGTTCAAACCAGGGAAAGGATTCAAACCCAAGGGCATAACCATAACCATTGGATTAGGGTCAAACTAACAATGGTATAACTAATGTGTGTGAGGAAACCCAAGAAGGGTATAACCATAACCATTGGATTAAGGTAAAACATGTTAAAGGTATTAGCTTTTATGTGCGAAAGGAAATGGTTCCATAAAAAGCTTGACCACTAAGTGCGTCAAAGGAAAGAATTAGGTTTAAACTCGGCAATGGTATAACCAGTGCGTAACAAAAAGGGATTTTTGAAATATATTAGTACCCATAATTGATTTCTCAAGGAAATGATTCACTTTTGTGTTAGCCACCTTAAGTGATCAACCACAGTTGCATATAATCTTTAAAAAAAAAATTTAATCATGGAGGATTATTTTAATGGATAAGTATGTTTTTGAATTTATAAATGGATTTATCGCCCTAAAAAATCTATAGGGCACTTTGATTGTGCAGATTATATTGCTCAAACTTATAATTCCAAAAAATCTTCGTCGAATTTCAAATATAAATAACTAAAAATTAAGCTGTAAAGGGGCTAAAATGTCTAATAGGCAGACTGCACTTATAGGATAGGAGCAATCCAACTATCAAACATTTTAGCTTTTAGGTCGGAATCTGACAGTAAGTATTTTGGAGAGATTGTGATTTTTCTTTGTTTGAAATGCACTTTTCAATGGATAAATGGATTCAATGCCCTAAAAAAGTCCTAGGGAACTCAAATTGTGCAAATTACACAACTCAAACTTATGATTCCAACAAATATGTTAACAAGCGAAGTTTTTTAAGCTTTGTTTCTGACACCCTTGAGTTTCAGTGGGATGGTGAGATAGTGGGATTAGGCCTGGGATTTAATGCCCACAAGTTATGCTACAATTATTCATAGGATCAGTTTACAAATGAAAGAAGGGAAGACGTATATATGGTAGATTTGTATAGCGAAATCTAAGAAAAAATAATTAGAAAACATATTGAACAAAAAGACAAGTTAGAAAGAACAATACATATATTATTGTACATTATCCAAATGAAATAAAAATAAAATTGCAACAAAAATATAGCCACTTTGCAGGAAGATTCCTTAAAAACCATGCCCCATCAACCATAAGAGTGTCTAGGCATGTGTTAAAAATTTGATAATAACAACTTTCTGCCATAAATATCAAAGAAATTTGTCTTTATAAAATTATAAAAACGAATCAAATTAATTGGAGTAAGCATGCCAAAAATATCAGTTCTCAATAATGTTAATTTTATTGACCAAAATGTAAGTACAACTTGTTGTTTTAAGTGATTTTCGCAAAAATCACTTAAAAAGTGTCTACGATGTAACATGTCTCATACAATAAACACTAGAATACAGTAAAGTAAAATATAGTGTTGGGTAGCATAGATCTTTTTTATAAGACTAAAGAGCAATGTTTCTACAAAAATCATGCCAATTAGCACTAATATAAATAAATACCAAACCTTCTCATAATAGTAATTAATGCAAGAAAATAGAACAACCTTAAGAAAAGGGCTAAATTATAGGTGAGCTCACTTTACTCCTTGTCACTCCTAAAAGGATCTTTGCCATCACCAAAACAAGTAAGCTCTAGTATCTTGAAATAATGAATCAGAAGAAGAAATGACAACTTTTAAAATTTATGCATACCTCTTCTCACTAGATTTTTTTATTGCCTTCAATTAAATTGCCTCCATTAGCAAGTTGAAGGGAAAACCCACTTTTTAAACTAGTTGTATCTTAAAATAAATATCTTTTCTTTTTATGGGGAGAAATCCTTTAGGAGGGTTTATTTTTTAATTGAATTAATTTTATAACATAGGTGTGATCCTCGACTATATACATGAAGTGCTCACGTTAACCTTGTAACTCCATAATATAAAATATGACATTATCGCTAATACCACCACCATAATCATCATGTGCATAAAGTGAAACATCATCCATAAACATATATATAATAAAGTATAGAAAGCCATCTTGTGTGCCTCATATGACATCATCATCAAAACATGTGTACCATAATCATGATAAAATGTTATCCCAAAGTATACTAATGTCAAAGTCTAAAAAAAATTATAAGTATAGTAAAGAAAAAAAGAACCGTGTCAACATAGAAAACTCAAAATAACTCATAATCTCTCATTTGACCAACCTAGTAGTAATATTTATTTGCTTCTTTCTTTCACTCTCCTTGTGTCTTTGGGTGTGTATCTATAAAGGAAATCTCTTTCTTCTATGCTCCTTCAATTGTAGGGACATCCAAATGGGTACAAGAGGAAGTGGCTTCACAAGGGGAGTGTGTAGGCATAACAAGTGCATGCAACTTTCCTATTATCAACTATGCAGGAGGGTCAAGAGGCTTATATGCAGGTGCAAATCAAATTCATATCATACTTCAAGGTTTGCCAATGGTGTTCTATGGCTTGAGACTCGAGTATGCCTTGGAAGGTAGTTCGAATTACATAGTATGGAAAGATAGAATGGAGGTTGTATTAGAAGACAATGGCTTTAAGGAATTCATTGATCAGGAAATCCAAAAGCCATCTTCAACTAATGCACAAGAGAGTGGAAGAAGTGTGTGTCGAAGGCAAGACGGATCATCCTTGAGGGAGTTCGAGACCATATTGTCTCGAGTCTCCATGGGAAGGATACTCCATTTTCAATGTGGAAGACATTGAAGGAACTCTACCAGAACTGTAACGACCAGAGGAAATTGGCGCTCAAGGATAAGCTTCGAAAAATAAAGATGGAGAAGGGCAATACCATTTCCATATCTAAACAAGCTCACCACCTATAGAGATGAGCTTGGCAGTGTGGGAATAACTATTGTCGATGATGATATGGTGAGCCTCACTCTCCTTGGCCTTCCAAAGAGTTAGAATAACTACCAAGACTCTGTGAATGGAAGGGAGAAACTGCGAGATTAGGAACGACTATGGTCAAATCTTATGTAGGAGGAGATCAGGACAAGCACACGAGATGGTTCTTCATCCAAGAATGATGATGAATAAAATCTGGCCTTAGTAGGTAAGATGAGGAAAGGGAAGGGGAAGGCTTCCCATTTCAAATCGAATTCTTCTCATGGAGGGAAGAAGGGTGACATGTCTAAAGTAAGATGCTTTAATTGTCACAAGATGGGACATTATGTGACTAATTTCCCATCAAAGAAGTCCAAGAAGGGATCCTCAAAAGGATTGGAAGGCGACGCATTAGCCTCTCAGTTTGAAATGGACTTTACCCTCATCGCATGCATGGTGTCATCGATGATGGGTTGTGTCTGGTATCTTGATAGTGGAGCCTCATTCCACATGACCGGTGATAAAAAATTATTCAATGCCATGAAGGAGAAAGACCTCAAGATGCACATAGAGATGGGTGATGACATAAGGCATAGTGTTTCAGGAGTGGGCACAATTGCTTTTCAGAGGGAGCATGGAGCTCTTCTCACCTTAACAGATGTGATGTATGTTCCTAGACTGAAGAAGAACTTGGTATCGGTCGTGATGTTGGAGGATAAAGGTTACAATGTTGTCTTCAGTAAAGGAAAGGTCTTCCTAAGACACATAGCCACAGGTCAGACCAAGAGGATAGGGATTTGAGTGAAGAATCTCTATAAACTAGAGGTAGATGATTATGCAGCATTGAGTACGAAAGTAGAATTGCTGTAAAGCCAAGACATTAACGAGTTGTGGCATAGGTGGCTGGGCCATTTCAATCATGAGGCTTTGAAGATAATGCAGAGCAATATCTACAAGACTTCCCAAAAGTATATTTGAGCAAGTTGACACATGCAAAGGTTGTATCTTGGGAAAGTACACCAAGTCTTCCTTTCATGATCGAGACAGTCGAGCAGAGGCTATCTTAGAGTGAGTTCACACTGATTTGTGTGGACCATTCTCGATGGCATCCACAACGAAGCAAAGGTATTATGTGATTTTCATTGATGACTATTCTCGTAAATGCTGGATTTATTTCATGCAAAATAAGGACCAAACTTTCACAAATTTTTGTGAGTTCAAAGCTTTGGTCGAGAAAGAGTCAGGGAAGAAGATGAATCCCTTGAGAAGCGACAACAATGGAGAATATGTCTCTCAAGAGTTTAAGGACTTATGTGCAATGGAAGGAATTAAACGAGAGTTGACGGCACCTCATAACCCATAGTAGAATGGGGTGGCCGAGAGGAAGAATAGAACTATTGTAGGGGAAGCACAAGAAATGTTGCATGACCAAGGCCTACCACTTCACTTGTGGGTTGAGGCATACAACACAGTAGTCTATTTGTAGAATAGAAGCTCGCATCGCATACTTGGGATGAAGACACCAAAGGAAGATTTCTTTAGTAAGAGACTAGATGTGGGTCACTTCAAGATCTTTGGCTCATCGGTATATTTCCATGTGACAAAGGATGCACGGAAGAAGTTTGAGCTGACAACAGATTTGGGGATATTTGTGGGGTACATCGATACACCTCACAACTATCAGGTGTAATTTCCTACCAGTCAGAGGACATTGGTTCACAGAGATCTCAAGTTTGATGAGCAGAAGGCCATGTGAGTTTTCCTTGAGAGGGGGCTCCAACTACAAGTTGTTGAGGAACTATTGGTTCCTAAGGAGGAGGAGCATCAGACTAATGCAGAGTAGCCACATGCAGAGGTTCCAGGAATGGAGACATCCACTTAAGCAGAGTCTTCCAGAGATGGACGGAAGCGCATAAGAGAAGCTGACAGATTGTTGGAGGATGCGAGAGAGAATGTGGGAGCACCATCTTCTCAGTGCAGACAGAGGAGGTCACTTGAGAGGTACACTGGATACATGGCCCTTGCTAGGGAATGTGTTGAGATCGAGCCATCTTCCTTTGAGGAATTAGTATAGCAACCGATTTGGGTTGATGTTATGGTGGAGGAGTATGACTCCATAGTTCCTAACAGTGTTTGGGACAAGGTTCCGAGACCAGAGAACAAGTCAGTTGTGAGTTCCCGTTGGCTTTACAAGGTAAAGAAAACTATTGATGGTAGTGTGGAGAAGCATAAGGCAAGATTTGTTGCCTTTGGCTTTTCATAGGTCAAGGGGATTGACTATGATGAGACTTTTTCTCCTGTCGCAACGTACTCATCTATCAAATCTATGTTAGCACTATCAGCACAGATGGGTTGAAATATCCATCAAATGGATGTGAAGACTGAATTCCTCAATTGCCAAATTGGGGAAGAGGTGTACATAGAGTAGCCAGAAGTTTTTGAGACCTTCAATCGTGAGTCGCATGTATACTGACTCAAGACAGCGTTGTACGGGCTTAGGCAAGCACCTCGTGCTTGGTACACCATGATAGACAACTACTTCACCAGGTTGGGCTTCACAAAGACTGAAGCGGATGCGAACCTGTACCACATCGTCATGAAAGGTAAGTTGTTTATCATCGTACTTTATATTGATGATCTCATATTGACTGGTGATGATCAGTTAATCGTGTCCTACAAAGAGGACCTTGCAAGAGAATTCGAGATGAAAGACATGGGTCTCATGCATTACTTTCTTGGCATGGAAGTGTGGCAGAAGGATGGGGAGTTGTTTGTGTCTCAGGGAAAGTATGCCAATGAGATACTTAGGAGATTCCACATGGAGAAGTGCAAGCCCATGGAGACTCCTCTAGCAGGTAACTGGAAGAAGGAGGTTGCTACTTCAAGAGAAGTGGTAGAGGCTACTGTGTACAACCAACTTGTGGGTTCACTGATGTACTTAGTGAACACACAACCAAATTTGTGCTATGCAGTGAACCAGATGATTCAAGCGAGGGTTCAACCTACCAAGATGTTTTGGAAGGCGGCAAAGCATGTATTGAGATACCTTAGAGGCACATCTCTGTATGGATTATGGTATAGATGGATAGAGGGAGTGATGCTACAAGGATTCACTGATGCAGATTGGGCAGGGAGTCCATCAGATCGAAAGAGCACATCAGGAGGGATTTTCAACCATGGGTCACCAGTAATTTCTTGGTACAGCAGGAAACAGAGGTCAGTTGCACTAAGCTCGGCAGAGGCAGAATACATGGCTGCAAGTGAAGCAGCATGTGAGGCCATCTAGATGTAGAAAATCCTAGTTGGTTTGTTTGATTAGAGGATATATCCAACTATGATCTATTGTGATAATCAGATTTGTATCAAACTCTTTGAGAATCCAGTATATCATGATAGGTCCAAGCACATCAACATCTGGTATCATCATCTTAGAGACTTTGTAGCGAGGAGGATCATGTTGCTGCAGTATATTTTGATAGAGCAACAAGATGCTGACATCTTGACAAAGGCATTATCAAAGTGTAAATTTGAGTCCCATAGAGATAGGATCGGGTTGGTAGATAATCCCTTTCTTGTTGAGAGGGAGTGTTGAAATATGGCAACAAGAATATTCCAATATAATTTGTCCTTGAATTAAATTGTGAATTAAAATTGAATTTAGTCTTAATAGCTACTTGGAAATAGTTAATTAATTTATTTTAAATTAATCAGTTGGATAAATTCAAGTTAGAAGTTCTTCTAAAGTCATGCAAGAGTTATCACTTAAATTAAGGAAATAAGATTGAATTATATTTGAGTTGTAATTAGTTAACTCAATTTACTGAGTTAAGTCTAGTTAAATTAGTTCCAAACTGTTTAAGGAACTAATAGTGAGTTAACAGTCAGTTGATGCATTAATGCACTCAACTAGTGCTACTCCAGTTAACTAAATATTCCCTCATCAGAAACTCATGCATGTCTATTCTGAGAACAACCCAGTTGAGATTAATGTTCAAGGACATTGTACTATCAGTTGCACGTGTTTTCTCATGGAGAAAACTCATGCATGCAGTCAAGGATTTAATCCGTGAGGATTGTAGTATTTTGGAGGAGCTCATCCACTTGGTAATAGGAAATCATGCACAAGGAACAATGCAAGGAAATAGGAGATTGGAGGGTAGAGTGGAAGGCTGGAGAGAAGCCAAGATTTCCTGTGAGCATCTGTTAGGATTGTACTGAGAGCTGGCTAGCTATGAGAGCTAAGGGTTTGTATAATTCCTCTGTATTTCCACCATGTATGATAATACAATAGTGTGGGGTTTTTAGTTGAGGCTTTCCCCAAAGTATTTTCATGTGTATTGTGTCATTAATTCTTCTTCTTCTGGTTATATTGTTCAACTTGAGCTTTAAGCTTCCACAAATTGATAGTAGAAGTAGGTTATAGTATTCTACTTTGGTTTATATTGCATTATCGGGTTAACCTACCAACATGTTTTCTACATGGTATCAGAGTTGGATTTGTAGAAATTATCTACATGGTATCAAAGCTAGATTTGTAGAAATTACCTACATGGTATCAGAGCTAAATTTGTAGAAATTTTCTACATGGCATTAGAGCTAGATTTGTAGAAATATCTACAAAATGCATTGGTTTCATTGCAAATGGTGATTTCTAATCCTATTTGATTACTTGCACTAGATGCATTAATTTCAATGTAGATGTTGATTTCTTATTATATTTGATTACTTGCACTAAATGCATTGATTTCAGTGTAGATGGTTATTTCTAATCCTATTTGCTTGCTTGCACTAGATGTATTGAATTCAATGTAACGCTGGTTTCCAATCCAATTTTCTTACTTTCACTAGATGCATTGACTTGAGTATAGATATTTATTTCTAATCCTACTTGCTTACTTGCATTAGATGCATTGATGTCAATGTAGATTTTGATTTATGATTTGATGTAATTGAATGTATGATGGTACATTAATTTTAAAGTGATTGGATTAACAGTGTGCATTGATTTTGGCATAAGCACAAAAAATTATTGACAATATACATTGATTTTTGTGTTATAGTAATTTAACCTATTAATATTGGAGAGAAAGAAAGACAAGATATGATGTGTACTACAACATCTCGAGTTAAAGATTTAAATGGTTTAAGATTTCAACTATCCTTTTCATATCGATTGATATGAAAAGATGACAAAACTAACAAGGGTGACAATAAGAATAGTATAAGAAAATAGTCTGAGATTGATCACAATGAAGACTAATTATAATTGACTACATTCATATTATTCAAATTTTATATCATTAAATACTATTACGTTGTCATTTTTCATTCAAAATTTTTATTTCATCATTTTTCATCATTAAAGTTATTAACAATATATATCATCTCAATCAACTAAGGTAACTAAGAAAATTTAAAATTAAAATGACCAGATAAATCTGAGACATATTTAGCATATTTAAAATCATTATATTAATATTAGATGTATTTACATATTATTGATAAAATTAATCATATGTTTGTTAGATTTTCCTTAGGCGCACATGACTGAAACCACCCTAGATCCATCTTAACTCCGGATTTATCAAGCACCGTGAGGGATCAAATCCCTCGAGGTCCAAATCTTTCCTCAAGTTTTTCACTCAAAAAAGAGGTTTTCACCTCGATAGATTGAATCCCTCTTGTCTCCTGATAGTTGCGGAGTTAAGATGGATCTAGGCTGGTACTTAATTAAGGTCGTAACAACCAAATCATTGTTGAGATACACTGTGTACATTAATCATATGATATATGAGGAGGGAGAGTCATGTAAGTAAGCTTATTCATGTTTCCGTGCCGGCGTAGCATATATGTAAACTTACATGGATCAAGTACAAGAGTCAGTAGTGGTCTTGGGTATCAAGATCGTAAAGTTGGCAATTATTTTTAATACCGAGCTTGAAAATTCATCCTTGAGACAGCAGGTGGGTATGCATACCACATGTATTGACTTAGAACATTATGAAACTATATTTATTGGGTTGATGTTTCATATATACATATATTGAAACCTCTTACCCATATTCTATTATATATATATCTATATATATAATATATATATATATGGTGTTGAGAGGGGCATATGACTATGCTAGATAGGTCTTGCACTCATATTTCTTATGATTAATATGATTTTTCTTAAGACATGTATATTAATACTTGTCAACTCAATGGAATGATTATATCTCTTCCCTTGTAGTTGCAATTCCAAGATGTCATAAGGAGTGATGATCATTTTATGAGAGGTGATGCCTTTTGTCGTATGCTAATAATGAGCTTGTATTTATCAAACTTGTAAATACATAAAAGATGCAATCACAACTTTGACATCACAAATGTGCTAATATTACCAAAATAATTGGCTTCTTTGAATCATGTATGTGTTGTAAATACAACCATATGTATAACAATACAAAACTTCTTCGTAGTGCCAAATAACCAAACAAATAGATAAAGAAAAAAACGATATTAATGATATTCATACTAATTATTTCTTTTGGGGACCCCACTTACATATTTAAGTTTTTCATTTCTTTTATAGACATTAAATATTTCTTAGGAGGAGGAAATTCTTTATGATGGTGCAATGGTTTGTACAAAATAAAAATATATAAGTGTCTCAAAAAAATTCCTTTCATATTTCGGGAAAATTTGACTGAAAAATAGGCTCGAAAAAGGGTCAAAACATCTTAGAGTTGGACTACATTTAAAGGATATATGACATCTAACTATTAGACATTTTTTCTTATTTCATCGACATTTGGTGATACAATTATTAGTAAGATTGTGATTTTCCATTGTTTAAAATGCAAATTTAATGGATAAATGGATCTGGCACCCTAAAAAACATCTCAGGCACTCGAACTACACAAATTCATAGTTCAAATTTATGATTCCACTAAATCCTTGTCATCTTTTGGGAAAATTTTCCAATAGTTATTCTACACAAATCCCATTAGTGTAATCTAATTATTATGCCCAAAAACATTCCAAAACCTCTAATAGTTAGACTACGCTTATGGATAAGCATAGTCCAACTACTAGACATATTTTCCTTTTCACTAGAATTTGGCAATACAATTTTTTACAATACTGAGATTTTTCATTCTTTAAAATTATTTTTTCAATGTATAAATTGATTCAACACCCTGAAAAAACCCTCAAGCACTTGGATTGTGCAAATTAGACATATCAATCTTATGATCTTAACAAATCCCAGTGAGATTTCGAGCAAAATTGATAGGAAAATATATGCATAAATGGGCCAAGATATCTAATTGCTAGACTACTTATTGGATAGGTGCAATCTAAATACTAAACATTTTGCTTTTTTCGTTAGAATATAGTGATAAGATTTTGGATATATTGTGTTTTTTTATTGTTTAAAATGAGATTTTGAATGCATAAATGAATTTAGCACCCTAAAAAATCCATGGGGAGATTGGATTTTGTAGATTATATAGCTCAAACTTACAACTCTAAGAAATCCTTGTAAGATTTTGAGCAAAATTGACCGGAAACTATGCTCGAAAAAAAGGGCCAAAATGTTTAATAATTAGCCTATGATTATCATGGGATAGGTGTAGTCTAACTATTAGACATTTTAGGTTTTTTTTCCGGAATTCAACAATCAATTTTTGTCAAGATTATGGTTTTTCATTGTTTAAGATGTGTTTTTCAATGTATAAATGGATTCAACACCCTAAAAAAAAAACCAAGACACTTTGATTGTGCAAATTACAGAACTTAAACATATGACTCCAACAAATCCTATCAAATTTCAAGAAAAATAAACCAAAAATTATTCCCAGAAAAGCTCAAAATGTCTAATAGTTAAACTATCCATGTGGGCTAGGTGTAATCTAGCTATTAGACATTTTGTTTTTTTCGTTGAAATCCAGGGATACACTTTTTAGTGAGATTATGTTTTTTCATTGTTTAAAATGATTTTTTAATGCATATATGGGTTCGGTGCCATGAAAAAAACTTGTGGGACCTTGACTGTGTAGATTACACAACTAAAAATTATAATTCCAACAAATCTTTGCTGCATTTTGGGCAAAATCAAATGGAAAATATGCCTTTAAAAGGCCCAAAATATATATTAGTTAGATGACACTTACAGGATAGGAACATTTACCTATATGATGTTTTTCCATTTTCATTGCAATTCAGTGAAACAATTGTTTGGTGTGATTGTGAATTTTGATAGTTTAAAATGTGTTTTTAAATGCATAAATGGGTTAACCACCATAAAAAACCCGAGGGCACTTAGATTGTGTAGATTACATAGCTCAAATTTATGATTCCAACAAATCACTTCCAATTTTAAGGAAAAAGATTGGAAAAGGGCCAAAATATCTAATCGTCTAAATATTAGACATTTTCACTCTTTTCATTGAAATCTAATGATATATTTTTTGGTGAGATTGTGATTTTTCATTATTTAAAATGTGTTTTTAAATGCTTAAAGAGATTCAACATCCTTAAAAAACCCCTAGGGCACCCAAAATGTGTTATTACAAAACTCACATTGTTATAGGATAATTTCACTTGAGCTAGCAAGCCACTTTTCAACTAGTAAATTCCTTAGAACTTTCCAAGAATAGCGTGTGTACTATAATGTGCAACCACCGATAGCTTAAATAATTAGATTCCATGCATTCCATGCATTTCTAATGTTCATACATGGCACTCTTGAAAGAAGGTTTTCAAGCTATTACCCAAAACCCTCATAGGTTGATAACGGGTATTGGGCTCAATGCAAAGAGTCGTTCTCCTACATGAATATCCTACTCTTAACTATTACAATCAAAGGCCCTGCACACATCCACCAACAAACAAGAACATAAGCCTTTTAGAGAGAGTTGATTAGCTCAAAAACAATGTGCATAAACAAATCATAAATACATACGACGTATATAGGAACGAATCATCATTATATTAATCATGTATAGAGAGTACAAGAAAGCATACCCCAACAATGAAGACATATCCTCCAACTTGTAGCATGAACTCATCCTTCAAGTGCAATATAGCTCAAATGACCTAGGGCAAAGATCTCAAATCATAAAGTTGATTATAGTTTCCCCATTGTCTATCAAAACTAGTCTGGCTCTTTAGAATGACAAGTATAAATAGGCCTAGAAGCCTCCCAAGGAGAATTTTTAACTACCTCACACCATATTTACCCAAATTCACAAGCTCTCGCTAGGGTAAACATGAGATGAGAGGTATTATGCGAGACCTGATTTCCAAGACGCACTTATGGAAAATGGGGCCACGTGTCCAAAACTGACTGCAAACATCCAACGACATATTACCACATTGTTATCATCCTAACTTTACCCAACACTGTTTTTTTTCAGTTTCGTTTCCTTAAATTTAACACAACTTTCAATTTTTGGCAGTTTTTCGGGTTCTAAACTTTTGAGGTTGTTTTTAGGGCCTAAACGACATTTTTATGGAATATGGAGAGATTGAAAAAGTGCCAAATTATATTTCACACATTTTCCACTTGGCCTCCTCTTATCGATCTTCGAAACGAGGTATTATGATAAACGAAGAGTGTATGCCAAAGTTACGGCCCTGGGAAGTTGAAGGTCCAAATTACTCATTTATACAAACACTTTGTGTACATAATACCTGTAGTTTATAAATACAGATATGTTCACTAATTCAATAAGATCACAATAGAATCATCAAGAAGGCTCTATGCCCTCTTCAAATAGATATAACAACACTTATTAGTCCATGCATTCATCAACCAATTAATAATTAAATAAGTCATGACAAGAGTCACGGATGGTAAATATCATATAACCAAAAAATAACTAGCATATGAATCGTGGAAACTCAATCATAATATCACCAATGTAATTATCACAAGTATACATGAATCTTAGTAGAAGAATAACTCATATTAATATATGAAAATACCAACCAATTCAGGGACTTCAAAGTACCACTCGACCATAGATTGGGCTGAACAAAATCTCTCTTTTAGCCAATCACCCTCGTGCCATATTCCAAGTCTAAATGTGCGATCTCATGGAATAAACCAAGACAAAACCAACCAGGGCTTCCAAAGGCCAAACCACCTCAACCCTCAACTATAGTGATTCCACCTCTATGGTTAGGCATCACTAAAATCAACCAGATTGGTCTCTACCCAAGTTGTTTGACGTTCCAGAAACAAGTAACTCAAGCCACAAAATTCCATGGCTCTATAGTGTTTGTCCAACCTGGCTCTAGGGACTAATAACTCAACCCACCAACGGCTCCAGTGCATTTGTCCCAACCTAGGCTCCAGGAGTAGTAACTCAACCCAAGATGTTATAGCGATTCTAAAGCATTTGTTCCAACCCATAGCCATAAGGAACATGAGCACAAATCAGAAAACCAAACAAGTAGAAAATGCACAACACCATGGATATTCAAGAAATGGTAAGGCAAGGCTAAAACCATTGCCATTCCAAGAAAATCTCCATGCCATTGACAACACATAACCAAAAAATCACATGCATATACCATGCATCCATAAGTCAGCAAGGAAATCACACATGCTACCTGATACCTATAAGGCCATCTAGTCGTAGCTACTTATCCAACTGCTCCCTTTCACTTTCCTATTTTCCTTTACCTTCTCTCTCCAAATCCAAGTGAATAATAGAGTTCTCCATGCATGCTCCAAGAATGCTCTAAGTGTACAAGAGTATGAGATAATGGAAGAGAGATTAACCCAAAAATGTCAAAAAGGCTAGCAACTGATCCTCGGAATATTTTTTTATCATTAAGGCCTCTATTTTCTTCATTTTTCCTTCATTGTCCCTCTCATGAAAATATGTGTCTCTTCACCTTTATTTTCTCCTATTTTCCTTTATTTCATAAATAAAATGCCAATTATTACCACTTTTCCTTTATCTTTTCCAATTTCCATAGCCATTTATTAATCACAAGTGATACCCATCATTATGTTTTTTCCAACGTTCAGCTTGGAATATGTGTCCCATGACCTTGGTCTTATATTATTTACATGGAAAATCAGCCACGGGCTTTACATAATGTATTCATATGCTTTGGATAAAAATAAGTTAGGAAGATTCTCCAATAATGCACCCAAGCTAACTTGTAAAGGTGGTCCTCTAATCCAAACTCCTAGAGAACATGAGACTCTAGAACTTCCACCATATTGACTAATATAAAGCTATGAGTCCAAGATTAACTTCTCTTGGATATAAAGGGATCCATGTGAAGTTAGGAAAACATCAATCTATAGATCATTGTATCCCATCAATGATGCATTAAAATACGAAAAATGAAGGGGAGGACATCTCCAAAAGTGCCAACAGTAAAGGTAAACATGTGTATTGACTCAATGGAGGAAAATAGGTTGATAACAAATTCCCCCTAATGCATGAGGTTAAATGGGTAGCGAATGGTCAAAATGCATTACAACAAGACTCAGAGCTGAAAATGGGAGGAAGGAGCCAAACCTATAAAGTTGAATCAGAGGAAACTAAATGCTAGAGTCTCAACTCTGTTGATAACACCCTCGAGGTATGCATTGATCTAGGTGGATCTTTAGACATAGTGGCATGGAAAAATCTCAAAATTCAAAGTGGTGGGAAGGTGATGAACTTGACATCAGATTGAAGTGCTCATTGCCCTAATTCCAACGGTGCAAATGAGACTCCAATCTGAGTCCGGATGAAGGAGATAGTGGAGGTAACAGTTGGGTTGACTTTCTGATGACTAGGCAGGCTTAACAAAGACACAATTTGGCCCTTTCTGGTGGAGAGAACCTGGCCAACTCCGGCCAGATTCCAGGAAAAATTGTGGTATGTTTAAAAAGACTCCTACAGCTTAAAAACAAAATTTCAAAAAAATGCATATTATTTTGTTTTAAACAAAAAAATATAAAAAAAAGGGTCTTGAGCCACCAACCCTGCCACCCCAACTCTCACAACAAAAGTTATATAAATTTCATGGATGGGCGGGCCATGACCCCCAGCTCCTCCCACAAAACTATCATCACAACAATGGGAACGACAGTGGGCTAGCCCTTGGGGCAACCTTCAACCAATGACATATATCGTGGATGGTGGGCCGACAGCTATGACAGGAGGTGGGTACAGTGGGTGGGCCACCCAAGTCAGGTGGCCCAACTAAAATTTTTAAATTTAAAGAAGTTTTTTTAGTAATGTGTGAAAAAAGGAGGAGGCGGGGTTTGATTGCTCGACCTCCTCCATATGAACTGGGCTCCTTAACCAACTCCACTAACGAACAAATTAGGAAAATCCACCACCCATTTTATATTTAAACACAGTTTGATAGTGCATCTAGGAAGAGGAGGCAATGCACGCAGTTCGAGGCAGGATTTTGCAAGAGTGAAATTTCACTTTGTCAAAATTTGACAAATTTTATATGGTTTGAGCACTTCTTGACGCCATGAATGCAATGGCACTGTCCATTTCTCCATCGAAGTTCTGCATTTTTTGGCCATTTTCAGTGTGCAGGTGGAACCATGACTGCTGCAAAAATAGGGAGTGGAACCATGATCCTTGAAATTTTACCGAGGTAATTTTTCTCCATGTCAGAATATAGTCAAGTTTATAGTCATTTTCCATGGTTTTCTGCAGGGATTGCAATGGCAAGTTTAGATTTGGCTTTGGAGTTGCAGATTTCCAGTCCACCTATGGAGTAGAATCTTTGAGGAATCTAGGGGGAATCTAAAAGATTCCTTGAGCCTAGATTCTCAACTTCTCAAAATTCGAAAATTGGACAATCGATTTTACACTATTCGATGCCACAAATTTGATGGGCATTCAAATTTTTTCATTTTCTCATTCTATTCTTCAGCCACTTTTCTAAGTGGAATGTAGGTGTTAACATTCATATGCGAGAAACCATTTCCATGTTATTGATGCCATGAGATCGATGGTCCAAGCAGCTTCAGTAGTTTGACATCCACTTCTTCAAATGGCCCTTGGTTGTGATGTATATGCAGTGTGTTCATGTACATCTTTTTCTATGCATTGTGTTGCACAAATCCTTGTTGATGTTTGATGTGGGATCTTGTTTCTTACTCGTTTTCATGATTCCTGCCTTATGTGATGTGGAATCATCCATGTGATGTACTTGTTGTTATGATTCATCATGTTATGTTTTGAGATCCCTTTATCGTCATGTTGATGGGATACGAATATGTCACCATGTTTTTTTGCATTGAGATCCCTTTTATGCCATGTTGGCAGGATGATCATCATGCATGAGTTTTGTGTCATATTGATAGGAGTCTTTTTGACTAAGAGTTCCTATAGCGGAACATCTCTTGGAGCCACTCCTGCACGAGGGAATTTTACTTGTATGATCACGACATCATCTCTTGTGTACAACATCACTATTGACAACACTTAATGCAGCGGCCTACACCATCTTGACACCGGGGCCCGGAGACATAATTCCTCCTGGACAAACTCCGTTATCAATGGCTTATGTTTTTATGTTTATGATGATTGTCATGTTCCTCTTATTTACAGTATGCAGATGCATTCATTTATGTTCTTTTAAAAATGTAATTTAACACATCATAAAAGTAAAAGGTCTTGGAAGGGTCCTTCATCACACCCGGACTTGGATCAAGTGGTATCAAAGCAGTCTTTACATGGATGTGAATTGAAGCGTGAACAATGGAACGTGCAACGACAGAAGATGAAAAGTGATGTACAAGACCATGCTCAAAATTTCCAAAAGGGTAGAGATAATATATGAAACTCCACAAAAAGGGACAGAGGAAAAGGAGCAATTACACCTTCAATTGCAAGCCACAGAAGAGGCCATGGAAGCACTGAAGCAAAACAAACATAATCTTCAAACAAAGAATGTTGAATTGAAGATTTGTCTACATGAAGAGAAAGAGGAAAAATAGAGTTTTCTACGACAGCTGCAAGCAAGGGATGAGGCCTTAGAAAAGCTGCAGCGTGACCCATACGAGGTAAAAAGTAGTTCTCCATCTTCATGCATGTTTCCTGATGATGATTTCACTGTTTTTGAAAATCATACCACAGGAATTGACTCCAAACAGTTGAAGAAAATGGGGTATGAAGGAAAAGGCTTGGGAATTAATGGCCAATGCATTGTCAACCCCATAAAAGTGGAAGAATTACCTTTTCGAATAGGACTTGGATATGTCAGGAAAGAAGTTGGGGAATGCACCACAACAACTAGAAAACCACCAACAATAGATGGTGAGAAGCCCTCATCAATTCTTTCCAAATCGACAGAGGAGGTAAAAGATGTTGATTTCCTTTCAGTTTCATCTTCACATAGTATGATTTCCGTTGGAGATTTGGAGATCCCAAGTATAGGGACAAACATGAGGCTCCTTA
Source organism: Pinus taeda (assembly GCA_000404065.3). Lineage (NCBI taxonomy): Eukaryota > Viridiplantae > Streptophyta > Pinopsida > Pinales > Pinaceae > Pinus > Pinus taeda. Next base: position 71,975 of record APFE031642992.1, read on the forward strand.
CCAAGATGAGGCACAAGGAGGAAAAAACAAACTTGGTGTTAATGGCCAAGGCATAACTCAATCATTGGAAGTTATGTAGAGACCTCAATTTGTAGGCTCAAGATACAACAAAGGATAATGCTCGAAGGTGTCAGATTCTTCTGAGACATCACCAAAATCGTCGAGGAAAAAGAATGATGGGGACACATCCCCATCATCCCATGGTAGTGCCCATGGCAAGGAAAGAGCTAAGGCAAGCTCTCATCGCCATAATGACATCAGAGACAACAAGGGAAGGTATAACCACTTTCGATCTTTGAATGTTCATTTCGGTTATAATCATGTTGTTAAAGATGAACGTACAACATGGCATTGAAAAACATGTACTTTTTTTGGATTACATAACCATACATTTTCTAAGTGTTGGAAAAGATGGCAGCACACAAAAGGATGAGATGTGAAAGACGCTCTCAACAGCAGGTAAAGAAACATTTTAAGCAGATCTGAAGGAAGAAGACCTATTGCAGTCATTGCGACAGATGTGGCCATGAAAGAGCCACTTGTTGGAGGCTCCATCCAGAGTAGCACCTTAAAGACAAAGTGTCTGTGCGTGAACCAAATGAAACAGTTGTTCGACAAGCAAAACCATCACAGTGTGATGACCTGTTCACCTTGATAAGTAAAAAATGGTTCCTAGATATGTTAGCATTTCATGGTTGTGCTTTTGTAAATCATTTGTTGCATTTTAAAATGTAAAATTGATGATATGTTTTCCATCACTTGTTCAACAACAATGATGCCTAGTCTTATTTTGAGTTGCATTTTACACTCTGAGAGTGAAGTCGTGTTTCCATCACATGTCAAATAAACAATAGTGTTTGGCCTTATGATTGTAAATCATGTGTTGTAGTGATGATGTGTTTTCATCACTTGTTGAAGCAACAATGATATGTTGGCCTTGTTTCCATAGCTGGAGTGTTGCATCCATATTGATGTAAACTTGACCATCGAGTACATGTTATAAACTTGTGGCAGGTGTGGGACACTTGGGTCATTAGTTGAGCATGAAAGTCAAGCGTGTAATTTATAGAACAATGTGCTATAGGGTGCGAGGTTGTAGGTGTCGGCTCATCGCTTAAGGCTCTGAAGAACAAAGGTGAAGGAGATGGAAGCGAGACCTTTCAGGACACTTGTGGTGCAGACAAGCCACAAAGAAGTTGCAAATTATTTTTCATGCTTTTGGAGGACCAAAAGCTCCTCAATGGGGAGGATTGATTCAAGTGGATCTTCAGACACAATGGCATGGAAAAAGCTCAAAATTCAAAGGGGTGGAAAGGCGATGAACTTGACATCAGATGGAAGTGCCCGTCGCCCTGATTCCAATAGTGTGAACGACACTCCAATTCGAGTCCGGGTGAAGCATATAGAGGCAGTGAAAGTTGGGTTGAATTTCTGTTGACTGGGTAGGCTTAACAAAGACACAATTTGGCCTTTTCTAGCAGACGGAATCCGGCCAACTCCGTCCATATTCCAGGAAAATTGGTGGCATGTTTAAAAAGACTCCTACGGCTTAAAAACAGAATTTCAAAAAAATGCATATTGTTTTGTTTTAAACAAAAAAAAAATATAAAAAAAGGGTGGCGGGCCACCAACCCTGCCACCCCAACTCTCACAACAAAAGTTATATAAATTTTGTGGAGGGGTGGGCCACAACCCCTGGCCCCTCCCACAAAACTACCATCACAACAATGGAAACAATGGTGGGCCGACCCACGGGGCACGGACCCAACCACCCCATGCAAAAACCACAGATTCGCAACCTTCAACCAACAACATATATCATGGATGGTGGGCTGACAGCTATGACAGTAGATGAGTATGGTAGGCAGGCCACCCAAGGCGAATCAGGCCCAACTGAAATTTTTAAATTTAAATGTTTTTTGTTAGTAATGTGTGAAAAAAGGAGGAGGCAGGGTTTGACCGCCCGACCTCCTCCATATGAACTAGGCTCCTTAACCAACTCCATTAAGGAACAACTCGGGAAAATGCACCACCCATTTTATATTTAAATGCAGTTTGATAGTGTGCTCAGGAAGAGGAGGCAGTGCACGCAGTTCAAGGCAGAATTTTGCAGGAGGAGTGAAATTTCACTTTGTCAGACTTTGACAAATATTATATGGTTTCAACACTTCTTGACACCATGAACGCAATGGCGTTGTCCATTTCTCCATCACACTTCTACATTTTTCGGCCATTTTTCGGTACGCAGGTGGAACCATGACCGCTGCAGACACAGGGAGCGGAACCATGATCCTTGAAATTCTCTCGAGGAGGTAATTTTTCTCCATGTCAGAATATAGTCAAGTTTACAGTCGTTTCTCATGGTTTTCCATAAGGATCACATTGGCAAGGTTAGATTCGCCTTTGGAGTTTCATATTTCCAGTCCACCTATGGAGAAAAATCTTTGAGGAATCTAGGGGGAATCTAAAAGATTCCTTGAGCCCAGATTCTCAACTTCTCATAATTCAAAAATTGGACAGTCGATTTTACACTATTCGACGCCACAAATATGATGGTGCATTCAGATGTCTCATTTTCTCATTCTATTCTTTAGCCACTTTTCTAAGTGGAATGTAGGTGTTAGCATTCATGTGTGAGCAACCTTTTCCATGCGATTGATGTCGTGAGATCGATGGTCCGAGCAACTTCAACAATTTGACATAGGCTTCTTTAGATGGCCCCTAGTTGTGAGGTATATGCAGTGTGTTCATGTACTTCTTTTCTATGCATTGTGCTACACAGATCCCTCTTGATGCTTGATGTGGGATCTTGTTTCTTACTCGTTTTCATGATTCCTTCTTGGTGTGATGCGGAATCGTCTATGTGATGTACTTGTTGTTATGATTCATCATGTTATATTTCGAGATCCCTTTGTCACCATGTTGATGGGATACTCATGTGTCACCATGTATGTTTGCATTGAGATCCCTTTTATGCCATGTTGGTGGGATGATCATCACGCATGAGTTTTGTGTCATACTGATAGGAGTCCATTTTGACTGAGAGTCCCTATAGTAGAACATCTCTTGGAGCCACTCCTATGTGAGGGAATTTTCCTTGTATGATAGCGACATCACCTCTTATGTACATCATCACTATTGACAACACTTAATGCAAAAACCTACACCCACTTGACACCGAGGCTCGGAGACGTAGTCCCTCCTGGATGAACTCCATTATCAATGGCTAATGTTTTCATGTGTTGATGATTGTCATGTTCCTCTTCTTTACAACATGCAGATGTATTCATTTATGTTCTTTTAAAAATGCAATTTAACACATCGCGAAAGTAAAAGGTCTTGGAAGGGTCCTTTGTCACACCTGGACCTGGATCACCTTGCCCCACTTACCCCAATGGAGTGTTTGTTACTCGCTAATTCAATTCCTCTTATCATCTACCACAAGAATGGGATAGAACTTTTTGTTTTTGTTGTTGTTATACATTCCTCCTTATCTATTCTTCCCTTAGGGACTTTAATTTTTTAACTTAGGATTACGCTTTCTTTCCATGGCTTCATTTTATTAATTTATAATTGGCCCTGCCACTCGTTTATATAATATAATAAATATAAAATAAGTTAGGTCCCTAAATAATAATTATTCCCTTATTATTAAATGCATTTCAGCCCCTTATTGTTATTGTTATGCCCCATGTTGTCCCCATATGTTTTATTGGCCCCAAGAAGCCACTATTGTTATTGTTGTGCCCTTACATTATTATTGTTATGTCGGTTATGATTATATTGTGACCCCTTAGACTCCTATATATAGAAAGGAGGTCTTGTCATTTGTATCATCCAATAATTGTTCATTTGTGTAATGTAAAGGAGGTTGCCCCCATTTTAGACGAAATCTTGATGAACCTCGTGACTGAATTTCAGATATTTTCTCGCTATATTTTCGGAGATATGAACTGAGCAAATTAGGGTTTTGCAAGATCCCGAATTCAATATCAAACAGGTCACCTTGGGAAAATCGTCATAACTTTCTCTCTTAGCCTCAGATTCAGATTTTGTAATAAGTGATAGAAAGAGGATGGCCTTTAGTTTGCTGGGTATCGTGTTTAGACCCGGAGGTTGAAAAAAGGACACATGACATGTCGAAAAAGTTTGCTCTACTGAACTAGTCTATAATTAGGTCATCGCGAGGTATTGGGCATAACGCTTTCTTGGAGAATAAAATTGTGGTTAAACTTGTGGGGTTGGAAAGAGGATGCAAAGGGATATCACAAGCCAAAAATTCAAAACTTGGAGATCCGAAATTACATAGTTACATTTGTTTGAAGATAGAGCTCATACAAAGCAGAAAAACAAAAAAAAAGTGTGTAGTTTTTTTTTTTTTTTTTTGTAAATTTGCATAAGTTTTTTTTGAGAAAGTAGTTTGAAGTGATTCAAAGGGAATTTCAAAGCATTATTATCATTTATTGATGACCCAAAGAAAGAAAATGGAAACACCTAGTAAGTAACCTAAAATCTCTACTATGACACATGAAGAAGAGGAAGAAATGCAACATGATATATCAAAATTATGAGACTAAGTGCAACAAATTTCGCTCTCAAAAAAATTAACTTAAACTAAGATAGATGGTTTAAAGAATGACATGGAAACTAAGATGGATGGTATATAAGCATAACGTAAAGGAAACATGGAAGATTTGAACATAGATTTGACAAGGTTGCTACAAGAAATGCTTGCTAATGACGAAAGGGTAGTAAAGGAAACTCATGATAAGAAAAAAATAAATGTTAGTTATGATCTCATAGACTCTAACATTGGATTGAAGACCCACCATGTTCCAAAGATCAATATGAGGAAGTTTGATGGCAATGATCCCGTAACATGGATACTACAGATGGAGCAATATTTCAATCTCCATAATGTGCAAAACACACAAAAGGTACGCATTGCAACTTTATATTTGGAACCCAATTGGTTTGTATGGTATCGATGGCTTTGATCTTGTAACCAAATTGTCACTTGGGAAATTTTTACGGAAGTAATGATAGCACATTATGAGGATACAAAAAGCAACATTTTTTTTAGCCAATTGATAAATCTCAAACAAAAGGGTTCAATGGTGGAGCACATTGAGGACTTCCAGAAATTGAATATAAGGGTAAAAGATATTCCAGAGGAGCATATGATTGATATTTTCATAGAGACTTTAAAGGATAATATCCAACATGAGGTTTGCCTTTGGGAACCTGATTCATTGGAGAAGGCATTCAGGTTGGCAAGATAAATTGATAGCAAAAGTATGGCAACAAGGAAGCATACCACCACAACTATAAAGATGGAAGTGTTGTTGCCCCTAGCCTTCCACAACCTACAACATTGACACCACAACAATTGGAAGAAAAAAGAGCAAAAGGGCTTTATTACAGTTGTGATAGAAAATACACCAAAGGTAATAAGTGTGCTGAGAAGAAATTATTTTACATAGATTGTGAAGAGGAGGAAGAAAAGGAACAAGAAAAATCAAAAGAAGAGGATACACACCAGGAAAAAACCCTAGAGAAAGAAGAAATGAATTCGACCATATCTTGTAATGCATTGGTTGGAATTACCACTCCTCAAACTATAGAGATAAATGACATATCAAGAAGAAAAAGGTAATAGTGTTGATTGATTCAGGCAGTACCCATAATTTTATTCATTGTAAGATATCCAAGGAATTGAATTGCTTCCTATATCCAACACCAGAGCGTCAAGTGATGGTTGAAAATGGAAGAACCATAAATTTCTCTGGAAAGTGTCGTAATATCAAGCTATCCATGGAAGAGTATGTGTTGAATAGTCCAATGCTTTGCATTCCAATGGGTGGTGCTGATGTTGTACTAGGAGTCCAATGACTACAATATTTGGGTACGATAACTTTTAATCTTCAAGAACTTTTCATGAATTTTTTTTCAGAAGGAAATGAAGTTGAATTAAGGGGTATAACAAGGAAAGTAGGAAAGATAATCAACTCTAACGTCATGACAAAGCTTCTAAATAAATAACAACGACACGTAATTTCACAATTATGTTCTCTAGAGGTTCCCACATCAAAATCATATTTTTCTCCAGATCTCCAAAACGTCTTGGACAATCATTCCAAAGTATTTGAGACTCCCAAAGGCCTCCCACCTATTCATGATCATGATCATGCTATTCATTTGATTCCAAGAAGTGTTCCTCCAAACATCAGACCTTACAAATATCCCTATGCCCAAAAGAGTGAAATTGAACGTATGGTTGCAGAAATGCTAGAGGTTGGTATAATTCAACCTAGTCAAACTTCTTTCTTTGCTCCAGTAGTATTGGTGCACAAGAAGTATGGATCATGGCGCATGTTTTTGGATTATAGGGAGATCAACAAGCTCACTATTAAAGATAAATTTCCCATTCCTATCATTGATGAATTATTGGATGAATTGCATGGAGAAATTTACTTCACCAAGTTGGACCTTCATTCAGGATATTATCAAATAAGAAATGAAGATTGAAGACATTCTGAAAACAACATTTAGAACTCGTGAGGGTCATTATGAATTTTTGGTCATGCCTTTTGGCCTTACCAATGCACATTCTAGATTTCAAGGTTTGATGAATTCCATTTTCAAACCCTTCCTTACAAAATTTGTGTTAGTATTTTTTGATGATATACTAATATACAACAAGAGTTGGAAGGATCATGTTCAACATGTCGACAGAGTGCTCAAACTATTGGAGGAGAAACAATTATATGCAAAAACCTTCAAATGTT
>APFE031642996.1:0-10129 GCA_000404065.3 Pinus taeda
TCATCGGCAGTATGTCGCTCTTGAACATGGCACTGTTTGCATTCGTGTCTAGGTGGGGACATCTCATCTCGTTTCACATTTGCCTCCATGGGTTTGGGTTATCCTATTTGACATTCATCTGCTCATTGTCCTGTCGTCACGAACTCTGATCACTTGACCTCAAATACTGCCAAATCCATCATTGTGCCGCCGATATGTTCAAGAGAAGTTAGCCTCTGCAAGTATAGCCTCCCTCTGATATTTCACACAAAACATATTGTCTCTTTCCATCTCGTGTCGATGATGTGGGAAATATTATGGCCCACCTTCGATGAAGAACACTTCCTGTCGACTTCAGCTCATTATCCAGGAAAGTGACCTAGAGACTCCCTTTAGGTACCTTGGAGCCTGCATGCCTCAATGGCAGGTTCTTCATGCTCGACGTGAGGTTTTCATCATTGGCCTCCGATCGGACGATTCTACGGGTGTTCAACACCGGCTCATTCATTCGCATGCCGTGGATTGTACCTATAGTACCTTGAGGACCATCATCATTATTGGTGGCACCTCTCGCGTCTATTAACAGCTTTCATCATTGGCCGGTACTCAGACGATGTTCAAACATGTTCGACTCCGACTCCTGTATTCACATTTTTGGACTTGTACTTTGTTGGGGTTTGGATGGAGCGCAAGACCCTGGTTCTAGTCTGTTGCGGACCAGGTTGCGATTTTGTGGATCATTATTACATGACTCATTGATGGATGGCTGCGCCCATACCTGAGTCTTTTAGGATGGCAAAGACCATACCTCTTATCATCATGGTCTCTTTAGCTGGGTGGTTGCGTCCATACCACAGACCTTCTTTGTATGTCTTTTGGATGGCTGCGCCCATGCCTCGACTACATGTAATCGAAATATCTGTTGTATCTACATGCAGGTTCTTCCTGGCAGTGTTCCGGTTCAACAGTTTTGTAAAGCATTTCACCCCTCCCACTCTCTCGGGCTTCATGCTTTAGGGGGCATCTGTTACACAGTAATTTGTCACTGTCACCTTGTCAGTCTCCCTACTGTGTCATGAAATCAAATCCTTCATGCTCATGCTCTCTGAAATGGCCAAAAAACCCTCTTTGCCTAAGTTTATTGGATCATCGCGACTGTTATTGACATAACCGCGCTGACTGGCGGATGATAGTGCAATTGGTGTGCTGCCAGCGCGGAAGCACATGGGTTTCCTGCGCTGATCGAATTTCATAGCCAGCACATCCTCTGCTTGTACTAAGTCACGCTGACCGGACCTCTTCTGTTATTGAGATGCGATGTCAGCGCGCCAGTCCAGTTATACACCCACGCTGATCCTGTTTGGGCGAGTTTGTTCTAACAGACAGCCTTCCAGATGACTGCAGACCTGGTTGTTGGCCTTGTGAACGTCGCCCTCCCTTCTATGGCATCTATGTTCGTCATATGAGCCACCTTTCTTGGAGATAAGCTCATCCTTTCACTATTCATGGAGACTCCTTCTCCTATATAAGCCTCCACCATTGCCATGAGCAGCTAGTTTTTGACATATAGCTTTTGACATAGAGGAATTCATAGTGCTTTAGTGCTGCTCTTAATAGGCAGTTGGTGTGTTAAGTGTGGATTGCTAGAGAGCTTAAGGAAGGTTATGAAGTTTTGTTGCCTTGTGTGAGAGAGAGAGTTGTTTGTCATGGGAGATCTACCTCCAAGGGTGAATGCTTATGAGACTTGCTAGCTGGACCCTCCTAAGAAGGACTCAGCGTCAGAACATTGGTTGTATCTTTCTCTGTTTTTGATTAATAAAATATTGATGACTACTGTTATGGTTCCATTCTCATTTGTCTTATAATGGTTAATGTGAATTACATCCTTTCTGACTGATGTATAGTTGCTTTTACTAGATTTCACGCTCGTGTTTGTTCTCTCTTTGCATGTGCAGGTGTCCATCTACGGGGATAGTGGAGGATCGTGACCGACCAGAGCAAAGGAGCGAGAGTGGCATCTCTTCATCAAACAATAGCGTTGGAATCCAAGTAGGTGCTCATTACCCACTTTTTAATTGCAACTAGGAACTTGCAGAGTAGCATTGATTGATTGTTGCTAGACCCATTCTAGGCTAGTAGGGATCGCCTCTATCCGTAGAGGGGATGTACTTCTATCTTGAGAGTTTGAGGAGTGTTAATTCTTACCAATGCTTTACAAGATATGGTTGGATTCATTTTTTGATGCTCAATGTGATCTTTCACTTCTTGAACATTTTTCTTCTTGATATGTCCTTCTATCTTGAGAGTTTGAGGAGTGGTAATTCGTGCCAATGATTTACAAGATATGGTCAGATTCAATTCTTCTTTCTCTGGAGTTGGTTCCTGGTGTATATCCTCTTCTTTTGACATTTCTTGATCCTTTTATTCCTCCTCTTCACAATCAATGTAAAATAATTTCTTCTTAGCACACTTATGACCTTTAATGTATTTGTTATCACAATTGTAACAAAGCCCTTTTGCTCTTTTTTCTTCCAATTGTTGTGGTGTCAAACTTATACGTTGTGGAAGACTAGGAGAAACAACACTTCCATCTTTATAGTTGTGAGGGGTAGACTTCCTTGTTTCCATAATTTTGCTTTCCACTTTTCTTTCCAACCTGAATGCCCTCTCCAATGAATCAGGTTCCCAAAGATGAACCTCATGTTAAATGTTATCCTTTAAAGTCCCAATGGAGACATTAATCCTTTGCTTCTCTAGAATATCATTTTCCCTTATATTTAATTTTTGAAAGTTCTCAATGTGCTCTGCCACTGAACACTTTTTTTTTAGATTTATCAATTCTCTAAACAAGGTGTTTCTCTTTGTATCCTCATAATGTGCATTCATTTCCTCCATGAAAATTAACCACGTAACAAGTGGTTTACGAGAATAAAACCATTTATACCATAGAAATTGATCCGGTTCTAAATATGAAAATGAAATACGTACATTTTGTAAAATTTGTACTTCATGTAGATCAAAATATTTCTCCATCTGTAGTATCCAATTTACGAGATCTTTGCCATCAAACTTCCTCATATCACCTTTTCTTGATTTTAGGAGCTCGATATTGAAATGACTGTAACTCTATAATTTTATATCTCCAAGTTATGATATTGTGTCCTACAGTAGCCCTCTGAGTCCTCTTTCTAACCCCACAAGTCTGATCAAGATTGGACTCTGCAAGGAAGATTTATGTCAAATCTCCCACGATGACCTGATTATAGAATAATTCAGTAGAGCGAATTTGTATGAAGTTCCACATGTCCTTAGGACCTGAAAATGATATAATGCAAATTAAAGTCTATCCTCTTTCTGTAAATTCTTACGAAATTTCAATATGAAGCTCACAGAGAAAGTTATGACAATTTTCCCAAGGTAACTTGTTTAGGATGTAATTCGGGAGCCTACCGAAACTATAAATGTCTTGGAATGTATCTTCGAAAATATATAGAAACAAGATCTGAAATTCAGGCTCAAGCTTATATATGATTTCATCTCAAATGGGCTTTAATTTCAAAGTTTGAAATGGCATAGAAAAACAATTATAGCAAAACTTCCACAATGACCTATTTGAGATGGAATTCTAGAGCTTCCAACACACCCTAACTTCTGCAGATCATATCTCCGTAACTATAGCGAGACAAGGTCTGAAATTCGGACCCAAGGTTTAGAACGAATTAAGATCAAATGGGATTTTTTTTTAGCTTCTGAAAAATTGCAAAAAAAATGTTATAGCGAAAATTCCACGATGACATGTTTGGATCAGCGAAACCCTAGAATCCAAAGTTCTAATACCAAATGTTATGAAACCAACTCACAAAAAGATAGAAGAGATAGATCAACACCTTAGAAATCAACCTCTTTGAGGGGGAAACCTCCTTTAAATTAACCAAATGAACAATTCTTGGATGATACAAATGACAATACCTCCTTTCTATATATAGGAGTCTAAGGGGTCATAATATAATTGTTGGGTTGTGTTATATTCTTTCCACAACTAGCCAGTAGTTAACAGTGGGGTTAGAAGGGGGATGGTGCCCCCCCTTCGTTGCGCCAATTGCATACAAGGGGGTTTACTAGGTGAAAGTAACCCCACTCTATGGGGTTCGGGGCAACGCCCTTGAAAATTTTTGTTTTGGAACCTATGTTAGGTTGGTCGGACCCACCTATAGTTTTGTGCATGATTTTCGCACATGTTTTTGGACGCAATGGTTTTTGTTCCATGGTTTTGGACATGATGGTTTTTGGTCCATGGTATTGGATGCTTTGGCATGTATAAATATGTATTATAACATTGAAAGGAACATAATGAAAAATCAAGCTGGTAGTCACGGTTTTGGGATCTAGGGGAAAATCTCTTTGTATATGTGTTTTATGTGTTATGCTCTCACATTGTTTATTTTCTGTGTTTTAGTATTTGTATGCAGGTAATTTGTGTACGGGGTTAAAACCTACATTTGGTATCAGAGCTGTTTTGGCTTCAAGGGGATGCCTTTGTTGTTGAGGGGTTTCACTCAGGCCTGTGGTAGACCCTTTTCAGTGGGAGATCTACAGGATCGATTCTAGTGGTGAAAGAAGATGGCGAGCAATGGAAAGATAGAGATCAAGAAGTTTAATGGTCAGAGTTTTGAGTTATGGAAACTGAAGATGGAGGATCTGTTGGTGGATAAATATCAGTGGATCACAGTAGATCTAGGTACTAGAGCAACGAGAGTGTCTGATGAAGAATGGAAAAAGTTGGATCGGAAGGCAAAGAGCACAATATGATTGTGTGTCTCAGATTCAGTATTCGTGAATGTATCAGGGGAAGCTACGGCAAAGGATTTGTGGGACAAGTTAGGGACTTTATACCAATATAAGTCTCTGGTGAATAAACTGTTCCTACGGAAAAAGCTGTGTAACCTAAGGATGAAAGATGGAGACTTGGTGACAAAGCATCTGAATGAGTTTAATACTGTGGTAAGTCAGTTAGCGTCTATTGATATTAGAATTTAAGATGAAGATAAGTGCATCATTTTGTTGTGTTCTCTACCAAATTCGTGGGATAGTCTAGTTATTACAATAGGTAGCAATGCAAATTCCTTGCAGTTTGACGAAATAGTCTCATCCTTGCTAGCGGAGGAGATGAGACAGAAAAATATGGAGAGCCAGAATGGTGATGCCTTGTATGTACAAGGACGATCCCATAACAGAAACAAAAATAAGTCATCGAGTGGGAGACCTAAATCTAGAGAGAGATCTAAATCTCTAGGAAAACCTGTAAAGGTGGTGTGCTGGAAATGCGGAAATGAAGGGCACTACAAAAGGGATCGTAAATCTAAAGCTCCTGATAAAGGAAAGGGATATGATGATGCCCCTTCTATAGAGGTGAAAACCACCTTAGATGAAGGTGCAGATGTGTACTTGGCTTCTTCAAGTACACATGTAGATCATGAGGCATGGTTGATTGACTCAAGTGCATCCTTTCACTTCACTCCCCATAAAGAGTGGTTTTGCGAGTATGAGAAATATGATGGTGGTGGTGTCTTCTTAGGGGATTACAAGAAGGCTATAATCGTTGGTCGCGGAAAAGTAAAGTTGAAGTTTCAAGGTGGAAGTGTTAGAACAGTTTCAGGTGTTCTGCATATTGCTACATTAGCCAAAAATCTGATTTATATAAGCAAGTTGAATGATGCAGCTGTAAAAACAGTGTTCGAGAAGGATACTTGCAAGATGGTTCAGGGAGCATTGGTATTGATGTTGGGAGTTTGGATTGGAACTCTGTACAAGCTGCAAAGTAGCACTGTTGTTGATGGGTGCAACAGTTCTGTGGTTCCTAAAAGTGGAGCAGAAAATCTAGTGGTCTTTGGAGAGAAGACCATGTTGTGGCATCAAAGGCTTGGACATATTGGAGAGAAGGGCCTTCGAATACTTCATGGTAAATGTATGACTAATAGCTTTCTGGATTTTGATTTCTGTGAAAATTGTGTATATGGGAAGCAAAATCGGGTGAGTTTCCCCTTTGCTGGTAATAGGGGAAACATATAATAGATCTTATGCATAGTGATGTGTTTGGACCTGTGAAGATTCCATCACTGGGTAAGTCTGTGTACTATGTATCATTTATAAATGACTTCTCAAGGAATAATAGATATATTTCGTTAAGAAGAAATCTGAAGTCTTTGACAAGTTTAAAGAATTTAAGGCTCTGGTGGAAAACTAGACAGAGAAGAAGATAAAGGTGTTGAGGAAAAATAACGGGGGAGAGTTTTGCAATAAGGAATTTCAAGAATTTCGTTGGGTCCCTATAATACTAGTGATTACCCCATTACTATTGTAGTTGTACCCCTTATTAATATTTTTGTGCCCCTATTGTCCCCATATTGTTATTACTGTGCCCCATATAATCCCTATATTGTTATTTTTGTGGCTTTATGTTATTATTGTTAGGTCGGTTGGGTTATATTGTGACTCCTTAGACTCCTATATATAGAAAGGAGGTTTTATCATTTGAATCATTCAAGAATTGTTCATTTATGTAATGTAAAGGAGGTTGCCCCTCGAAGAGGCTGAATTCTAAGGCGTTATCTATCTTTTCTATCTTTTCTTGAGCTAGTTTCATAACATTTGGTATCAGAGCTTTGGATTCTAGGGTTTCGCTGCTCCAAACAGGTCATCGTGGAATTTTCACTATACGTTTTTTCTGCGACATTTCAGAAGCTAAAAAAAGACCCATTTGAGAAGACATCGCATGGAATCTCAAGTTCGAATTTCAGAGCTTTTTGCGCTATATTTTCGGAGATATGAACTGAGGAAGTTTGTCCTTTTGCAGAATCCTAAATTACATTCAAAACAGGTGACCTGGGGAAAATCGTCATAACTTTCTCTCTGAGCATCAGATTGAAATTTCGTAAGAAGGTACATAAAGAGGACGGACTGTAGTTTCTGGTATATTTTTTTCAAAGCCAAAGGTCAATACAGGGACATGTGGCACGTCGTACAAGTTCGTTCTACTGAATTTGTAGAAATTTTGAATAATAAACACATAATGGAGATTATCCTGATCATGTACTATTGTGGAATACATACACAATACATAAGCTCCTCTACGTTGATCATCAATATAGCAGCATCAATAAAAATAAAACATCAAGAGCATGCACACATTAACACAGTATGTAACCCGGGGAAAGCTTACAGCTAAAAACCCCACACTAATTGTATATTAATGATTGAGAACATGTAACATTACAATAGTCAATACTTCTCACAAGTATCCAGCACTATCTCCACCTATTACACACAATACAACTCAGATCTAATCTCCAAATCTATTCCACTGCTTGCTTGCCTCCACTGCTCAATACCTGCTCAAGAATGGATGAGAATGGTTGAACCAAACTCGTATTTACCTCAAAAGAATCACTCACACTGGGAATCACATGAGAAGAGGCTATAATCACTTGGTATTGGCAAATTATCATTGGCATAACTCAATCCCATTGATTGTGCAAATCCTCATGCACAACTATAGTCACAACTGATAGCAATATGATCCTCTAACACTTGTCCCTGTTGAACTGAACATGCACTGACATGCAACTGAGTTAATTGATGTATTCTTTAGTTGCATTATGAGTTAATAATTAGTTTAACAACTCATCATTAGTCTATTTGCAATTAGACTAATTACAACTAGTTTAACCAAGTCCAACTGAACACAACTCCATCAACTCCACAATCAACTCCACCAAACTCAACTGATTGAGTTCTAACTGAAGTCATGCATGCAACAACTCAACTGACCCACAAAGAAAATGTATTTCCTTTTGACAGCTGCATGTGCCACATATGTAGCTCAAACTGAAGTGCTCCAAGAGAATAAGATAAAGTTTATAGTCTAAATATTATTATAAGCTAATAATATTTGACAGCTCTATATTTAGACTTGACAGTGTCACCAATGTTGTCTAAAAATAGAAGTCCATCTATTTTTGCCAACTTGACCAATCATCCATAAACAACATCCTGCAACTCATAGACATGATCCATATGTCTAAAAATAGACATAGTCTAAAAATAGACTTTGCGCCATAATTTGCCTGCGAGCCCACTTAGTGAAGGCGACTCTTTTCACTAAGCTCCATCATCTTATTGCAATCTCAACACTCCCTCTCGACAAGATATGGATTATCAACAACCCCTATCCTGCCTCGGTGGTATTCGAAATTTCTCCTGGTGATCCTCCGTTGGAATGTATGAAAGTAACATGATCCTCCGCTGCACACAATCTCTGATATGATGGTACCTGATTCCCTTGCTGCCATATACTTGGCCTCTTGAGCTCCCTGCCCAATCTGCATTCATGAAGCCACATAGCTTCCCCTCATCCAATCCATATCCCGATGTGCCTCTCTTGAGCCTGCACACATGCGACTCCACCAACTGCTGGTAACCAGTGGCATCCACTACCTCCGCTGAAGTAGCATCCTCCTTCCTTCAACCTCTAGGAAGGAACGGAGTCTTCACATCCAACTGATGAATGTGCCATCCCATCTGTGCTGAGAGAGTAAGAATTGTACGTATGGAAGAATACCTTGCGACAGGTGCAAAGGTCTCCTCATAATCAATCCCCTCTATCTGTGAAAAGCCTCAGGCAACAAATCTTGCCTTGTACTTCTCCACACTCACGTCAGCTGCCTACTTAACTTTGTAGATCCATCTCGAACCCACCACTGATTTCCCTTCTGGTCTAGGAACAATCTCTTATGCACTGTTTCTGACAATAGAATCATACTCTTCCACCATGGTGTCTACCCATGCGAGATCCTCCACAGCTTCCTCGAAAGAGGATGGCTCAGTCACAACACACTTGCTCATAAGAGCCATGTATCCAGTGTACCGATCAGGTGACTGTCTCTGCCTGCGTTGGGCTGTATGTGGTCCTACAACTTTCTCTGCATCTTGAGCCAGTCGCTCAGCTTCTGTCAAGCGCTTTCGCCCTCTGATGGTTGGCGCTGCATGAGTGGTCTCTTCCACTCCATGAACCTCGTCCTGTGGCTGATCCACGTCCTGAAGCTCATCCTTAGGAACTAATAGCTCCTCATCTGCATGCAAGTGTAGCTCCCTCTCCAGCGAACCCTTCATGGCTTTCTCCTCCTGAAATTTTATATCCCGTCGCATAACAGTTTTACCACTGTCTGGCAAATACACACGATAGTTGTGGGGCGTATCAGTGTACCCCACAAATATTCAAACCTCTGCAGTTGGCTCCAACTTCTTCCTGGCGTCGTTCGTCACATGCATGTAAACATTAGCACCAAAAATCCTCAAATGAGAAAGATCAGGCTTCTTACTAGAATAAGCCTCCTCGGGTGTACTCATGTCAAGTATCTTATGAGGACAATGGTTCTGCACATAAACTGTTGTATTGCATGCTTCCGCCCACAAGTGAAGGGGTAGGCCCTGATCATGCAACATCGCCCGTGCAACACCCACGATCATTTTGTTCTTCCGCTCAGCTACCCCATTCTACTGCGGGTTATGGGGAGCTATGAGCTCTCTTTGAATCCCTTCTGCCTTACAGAAATCCTTGAACTCGTCCGAGATGTATTCACCACATTATCACTCCTAAGAGCCTTCACCTTCTTCCCCGACTTCTTCTCGACCAGTGCTTTGAATTCACAGAACTTTGAATATGTCTCGCTCTTCTTCTGCATGAAGAAGATCCAACACTTATGAGAGAAATCATCAACAAAAATCACATAATACTTGTGTTTTTCTTTCGAAGAAATTGAGAAAGGTCCACACACGTCTGTGTGAATTCTCTCAAGGATCGTCGTGGCGCGACTATACTTCTCGTGAAAGGTGGCTTTCACAAACTTCCCCAAAGTACACCCCTTGCACTGATCTGACTGCGCAAGTGTGCCTTTAGGAAGCCCTGTAGTGATCTGTTGCAGTATCTTCAAGGCTCCATGGTGAAGGTGACCCAATCTTCTGTGCCACAACTCGCCATCATCCCGGCTCACCAATCCTTCTGCCTTGCCTGCCATTGCTGCGCATCCATCTACATGCAACTGATAAAGGTTCCTCACTCGAACCCCTATCTTCCGGGTCTCACCAGTTTTCT
>APFE031643010.1:3759-20546 GCA_000404065.3 Pinus taeda
CTCATCTACAAATGCTGACCCAAAAGAAAACTTGAGTTTGCACTGTCTAGTCACTTGTAGTTGTGCTTTATCATTCAACCATCCTAATGAGTATGGTCTCTTATGAGGTGTAGTTGCTAATCCCAATTTCTTTACAATTGCTTCAGAAATTAGATTTACTTGTGAGCCACTAGCAAACAAAGTATCAATCTTTTGATTTTTGGAAACAACTCGAATATGGAAAAGCTCATGTCTTTTTCTCTCATGTTCTTCATCCATAACAGATTGAGTAGAATTACTAGTAGATGCTTCAGAATTCTTACCTTTTATACCTGTGGCTGCAATGATTGTTTCATCTCCCGAGTCTGACCCCACATATTTCTGAATAGTTGTATCAATCTTCTTCTTCTTGCCCTTGGACTTCTTAGGTCCCAGCTCTGGATGTAGAATCCAACAGTGTTCATCATCATGCCCATCCTTTTTACAGTGAGTGCACGAAGCTTTGCTTTTCTATGCATAGTTAGCCTTCCTTGCTTTCCACTTTTTCTTTCTTTTCTCCTTGCTCTTGCTTACTGTGGGTTGGGATGGTCCCCCAACTTCTGGATGTCCATTCTTTCCTCTAGCTTCTAGATGAGTAGCTTGTACAGATACCTCATCTATACTAGTGGGATTAAACATGAGGATGGTATGCCTCATGTAGCTATGTAGACCACCAATGTACTTCAAAATATTTTTTAGTGAGTCTAATGAGATACCCAACATCAATGCTCTCTTTCTGAACTCTTGAGTATACCCTTGCACACTTTGCCCTTTCAACTACCGAAGAGTTTGCCAACTCATCATGGCTTGTTGCATGTAGGCCAATGGATAGAACTGCTTTTTGATTGCAGCAACAAATTCACTCGAGACAGAGATGGTCTTACCATGCTTCTTCATATCAGCTTGGGTTCTGCCTTCCCACCAAACCAAGGCAGTGCCTCCTAGGCGTAGGCTTGCCATCTGAATCTTACTCTTGTCTGAGTTTATGTTTTGTACCCTCCAATATACATCAATTTGTCTAATCAATTGTCCAACTTTTCAGCATTTAGCTCTCCATCATATATAGGCAAATCAAATTTAACATCTAACTTAATCAAAGATGCTTCCTTATTATGCACATGGCTATTAGCAGGTGTGAGAAAGCTTTCCTCTTTCCCCTTTCCTTTTGAGTGGTCATGGGAATGAGACTCATATTTTTCTTTATCTTGTTTAGAACCTGATGAATCTTCATCCTTATGCTTTCTAAAGTCCCTATACATTTCTTCTACCATAGACTTATAGCTAGGAAACTTTTCTATGAATTGAGGGTCTGGCCCCATAGAACCTTCCTCTGACATTGTCTTCCGAGGATAGACTCTCCCAATTTCAGGATTAGTTTCCACCAACTCTCATTCTCCTAATTAGAGCTTTGATCTAGTGAGCATTCACAGCTAAACCAACACAAGCTTGTCTAACCTTATAGCCTGCAACTCTGATACCACTTGATCTGATAATCACCCTATGAGTGACACCAATTTAAGATTTATTAAACAAAAGGTATTACAGATTCATGTGTTGTTGTGTGTTTTGTGTCATTTAAGCAACTGATTGATTAGATTGCCAATACACAGACATTTAAATGGAATGACAATAGAGAAATACAGTAAGCAACCACAAAGACACAAGCAATTTTAATAAGGAGTTCACCCTATTCTCTAGGG
Source organism: Pinus taeda (assembly GCA_000404065.3). Taxonomy (NCBI): domain Eukaryota; kingdom Viridiplantae; phylum Streptophyta; class Pinopsida; order Pinales; family Pinaceae; genus Pinus; species Pinus taeda. Next base: position 5,478 of record APFE031643010.1, read on the forward strand.
CTACGTCTCCGGTCTAGCTTTCAGTGGTGGCCTTGTTTTATTGCGTCTTTAAGTAGAGAATTACAATGCAGGGACTCGATGGGAGTTCTCCTTAAGCAGGTTTGCTTGGCAGGGTGATTCCTAGATTTCGTAAGCCACTGGAGTGCACAGACTCTTCTTCCTCTTACCAGCTCTATGACCTTCAGGTATACAATGGATAGAGCCAAATATGATGCTCAGTCCTGATAGATTCCTCTATGGGATGGCTTGAATATTCAGGCTCTAGTGCTCAATGTTGCCACTGGTCAGCTCAACCCTCTGTCTCTTCTGCTCTGTTTGTTGTTCTCTGTGTTCAGTCCTCTCCGGGTTCACTGTTCCACCTTTGTCTTCTCTCGGCTCTCTCTCTGTGTCTACTTCCACTTGATTTGAGTGTCTCTATTCATGGCCTTTAGCCATTCGTCTCCATGCCTGTTCGATTCCTCTTCCACCTCTATCGATTCACCTTCTGCAGTTGCGCTTGGAGTTCCCTGTTTGGCATCATCATGAATGCTTAGGGAGTGGCCACGTGTCCCCATCCGAACAACGCCAGCCTGCTCGTCGGTTTGTTTCTTCAATTACGTCGTGAATGTGTTCTTCCTCCACTATGGCCGTCAAATAGACCTCAAATATTTACAAACACGGCTTAATCCTTCGTTGATTCCGCTTCCTCCATCGGGTGCAATCTCAGCCGTCTGATCTGGGTCCCCCGGATCCAAAGTCGTACGCACGTCCCATGCGGTTGACCTGCTCGACCAATAACACGCGATCAATGGCAGTTTTCTCTCACCTCCGCCGCCACGTGTCAATCGTTAAGTGGGATCGCTCCGCTTTCTCCAAAACCGTTTACGTTTAAGGGTGCCCCGATCAATACTGTCGGTTTCCAGAGTGCGGATCCCATGTTTTACGATTAGCACTTTTTTCCTTTCCCGCCCATGGTTCTCCAGTTCGCCATGCATCCAAGTGCTCGGGCTTCCCCCATTTCAGCCCTGTTCGCCCAGCAATGCACGATTAGCGCTAGGTGCTATGCGCTAATCGCGCATCAAAAATCACCTCCTTTTCCCAATCTGGGGTTCCCAGGGGCTACTTTGACCTCCTGCGCAGTCTCCATGGGCCTCGGTCAACGCACTTTGATCGAGGTCCTCATCATTCCACGCTGGCTGCCATTACCACTGGTTCAGGGTGTTTTTGATCGTTGTTTTCTGAATTTTTAGAGATTCTTCCCGACCTGATACAGTCATGGTTCTTTTCTAGTCTTTGATGGATCCAATTCGGATTAGCAATCAAGCTTATAAAAGAGCTCAAGGCTGAGAGGATCTATTCCAATACTCTTGAAGAACAAGTTCAAGGTCTCAAAATTGAAGTTGAGGAACACAAATGTATTGAAGGGTCACTTCAAAAGAAGTTGGAAGAAATCAATAATACATCGACGCGAGACCTCAAGAGATAAGTCCAACAGAAGCAACAAGAACTTGACACAACATTTGTAGAAATTAACAGGATCACACAACAGATGTAGGAAGCAAAAATTGAAAGGAAGGAATCTGATCAAAGATACATATCCTTTGTTGACCAAAAGCAAAAGGAATTAGAAACATATTCAATAGAAATAAGAAGGCTCAGGATTGAAAATGAGAAGCAGAAGGAACAGATACAGGTTCTCAACAGAGAAGTAGAGGAGACCACTCTTATCAAGCTATAGGTTGAGGAGGCAAAAAAAATAAGGAAGATCTTGAAAAGATGGTTTCAAGAAGATCTTGCTCAAAAGCAAGAAGAACCTGATGCAACTCATGATGAGATCAACAAACTCAAGGGATCGCAAAAAGAATACATACAAGATAAGACATATGAAGAAGCGAAAATGAAGGCAATTAAGATGGTAAAGCTCCAGTTGATGAAGGTACAAGCTCCACAGTTGCACATTATGATTCTAAGAAGGAAGTTGATCAAAGTGAAAAGCCAAAGAAGAATGTTGCAACTCCAAAGAACAAGACAAAAGCAATCAAGAACAAAGGACCACAAGAAACTACAACACTGCCTCCAAAGAAGAATGAAAAGTCTTCCAGGTATGTTCATTTATTTAATGGTTATTGCTTTTTATGTGCTAACTATGGACATATGGCTATGGATTGTGAAGTTTTTGACAGGTGCAATCATTATCTAAAAAACCCTAGAAGCAAGTTTGCAAGATCACAAGACAGGTTCCACGATGATTTTGTCAGAAAATAATACGTGCTAGATGGGCCAAATATTGAATGTTTCAAATTCCATAACGATGGCCATAGTGCTCATGGTTGCAAATATCAGATGGAATTGCCTATGGACAACATTGAATGCATCAAGTGTCATAACTATGGGCACATGGCTTGAGCTTGCAGGAATAAGAAGGTCTAGAAAAGGAAATAGGTACAGGAAGACAAAGCAAATAACAAGGTTTCAGCAGTTATGCTTTCAAGATTTGTAAAAGAAAAAGGTCACGAGGAATTAGCAATTGCTTCAGATAATGACTCAAGTCAAGATGGCCCATTACGTGACTTACTATTTTGAACAATCTAGCTTGTTGACTCCTTAATGTTGTACAAGAGGATTCTATGCAGCAGTATATGGCACAAGTCTACGATTGATAGGAAGGTAGTTTAAACAAGATGGTAGTTTCATTAAAGGCTCAGGGGCAGCAAAACAGTTGAAGGATTACAAGTTACCAGGAACAATACAAGATTAGTCTGCAAAGGATATGCACAAGTGGAAGGAATTAATTTCGAAGAAACATTTGCACCACTTGCGAGAATGGAAGCCATCCAGATGTTTCCCGCCTATACATTTTCAAGAAAAATAAAAGTCTACCAAATGGATGTCAAGTCAAAATTTCTGAATGGAGAATTAGAAGAAGAAGTTTACATCAAACAACTTGAAGGTTTTCTACTATCAGAAAAAGAAGACTATGTTTGCATGTTAAGGAAGGCTCTGTATGGTCTCAAGGAGGCTCCCAGAGCATGATATTCTCGTCTTGACAGATATCTATGTCAACAAGGGTTCAATAAAGGTATTGCTGATAGAGATCTTTAGGTACAAATAGATAAAGATAATTTAACAATAGTTGAGGTATATGTGGATGATATAATCTTTTGTAGCAATGTTTATCAACTAAGTAAGAAATTTGCTACAAAGATGCAAAGCGAGTTCAAGATGTCTTTACTTGGTGAGTTGACATACTTCTTAGGGATTCAAATATCTCAGCAAGAGAAGGGAATATTTATATGTCAAGCCAAGCACATCAAGGAAATGCTCAAGAAATTCAAAATGGAAGATTTCAAACCCGTCCTCACTCTGATGGTAACAGGTTGCAAATTGAGCATAGACGACACATCCAAGGAAGTGGATCAGAGGTTGTATATATTTATGATTGGTAGTCTTATATATGTAACGGCCTCCCGGCCAGATGTTATGCAAGTAGTTAGACAAGTAGAAAGATTCCAAGCAACACCAAAAGAATCACATATTATTGCCATCAAAATAATTCTTCGATATCTAAAGGGCACAATAGAATATGGCTTGTGGTATCCCAAGGGAAACAATATCATTATTCAAGCCTTTACAGATGCAGATTGGGCAGGAAGCATTGATGATCGTAAGAGTACTAGTGGAGCAACATTCTATCTAGGTGGTTGCCTTGTATCATGGTTGAGCAAAAAGCAAACCTCAATCTCGTTATCCAAATCAAGTAGAATATATCACGGTAGTAGCTTGTTGTACTCAAGTTCTCTGGATGAAGAAAACTTTTTAAGATCATCAGGTCAAGTTTGATGAGCCTATTCCCATATTTTGCGATAACACTAGCGCCATCAGTATCTCCAAAAATCTTGTGATGCATTGCAAAACAAATCATATTCTGATTAAATATCATTTCATTAGAGAGCAGGTCACCGAAAACAATATCAAGCTTGAATATGTTGGTTAAAAAAAAAATTGCTGATATCTTCACTAAACCTATAGAAGTGCGAGTTGTGCAACCAAGTCCTAATAAACGAAATCAATGAAGTTTTCTATCTAGTTTTTTTTTAATTCTGAGAATTATTGTATTTCTATTTATAAGAAACTTTTGTATTTAAATGTTTTACTAATGTAAATTTTAGTTAGAAGTAGTTAAAGTACTCAAGTAGTTTTGACAGTTACTCCTGTAAATGGAAAATTTTCATTTAATAATATTTAAACAAAATTGAACCACTTATAAGGGGTTCAAATATTTTGGAAACTTTTGGCTACTTGTGTAATGTCATACTTCCTTGGCGACAGTAAAGGCTACCAGAGTGATTCTAAATCATATGTGAATTACAATATGTGTTTTACTTCTTATGTAAATTTTCATCTTTGCTTTCTTATGAAACAAGTGTACAGTTGCAACAAGTCTTCTTGAATGAGAGACATATATATTAATGTTTGTTTAAAAAATTGCAGAAAATACTTGTAATCTTATTTACTGAAGCCTTAAAGAGCACTCTGCTATTTCATCATTTACATTCTCTGATTATATCACTCACATTTTCATTCATGGGGTTTAAATATTGGATTCTTGAGGGCCCAAGTTATAAAACCCTATATTCTTCTCAATTCCTCTTTCCACCATAATACTTTAAAGTATGTAATCACTAACAAAAGGCCATTGTGGTGATAATTTCTATCTCCAAGATTAAGTCCTAATTACACATGAGGATATATTGTCTCTGGACAAATATTTTAATAATATTTAATAGTTTGAGTTAAATTTCCTAGGCATTGGTCCTTTTTCAGCCAAGAACTGTCTCCAGGGTACAACATTAATTGGTGCCATTGTTGGGGAATGAAGTTGAAATATTTTTCCCTAGGTGGTTGTTAAACGTTTCTTTGTTTGGTGAGAAAAGGAAGTGTTGGTTGAGTTTTCTCACCAAATGGGTTTTGTTATTTGCAAACCTAACTCTAAGAAAACCCCATACTCATTTTGATCCATATAAATAGAAGACTCCAGAACTGTCGGACCCCACGAAACTATTTTCTAGAAGAGTTTGGACATAAAAACAATCATCTGTAATTCCTAGTTCTTTAGTTTTCACTCCTAGTCAAGGTACTTCCAATTTTGATCATAATAAAATTGACGAGCCATTAAATATGAGGTACTCTAGCTTTTTCCTAGGGTTTTGCAATTCCTTGAAGACAAAGCTTCTTTCAAATATTTTCTTTTTTTAATATCTCATCTTGAAAGAAAATCCTTTGAAGCCCCTCCTCACCTTATTCCTCCTATCATAGAAGAAATGGAAATAAAGGATATTATTTCACTTCTCAATCTATCCCTCTAACCTCTGCCCCAACTTCTTCTTCTACATTTCAAATAGTAAATCTTCATCCATGTCCACCACCCAACATGGTTGTACTAGGTTTCTTTTCCAACTATTATCTTCCTCTGAATTTACCTCAACCAATGAATACAATGCCCTAGGACTACGTAAATATTTTTCCTAGGTTCAATAGGGAAGATGATATCACAACAAAAAAACACATTTCTAATTTATGTGTATTTGCTGAGAATTTGAATGTTGATCATTCAAATGTGGTTATGAGATTATTTGTTCAACATTTGGATGGAGGAGAACATAAATGGTTTAAAACTCTCACTCACACCTCAATAAATTGTTGGGAGGAATTAGAAAATGAATTCACGACAAAATGGGGTGAGAAGAAAGATCATGTGTATTATTTGACTGAATTTCATGATATTAAGAAGAAGAACACTGAAGATGTCACATAATTTATTAAGAGATTTATTAAGTTGTATAAGCCTTTGTCTTATATTTTGCATTTATGCTTAGGGAAAGGAGGTTAGATACTCTAAATAAATGTAAACCGATGCCATAGAGACTGAGGCTAATTTTACAGCTTCAAGAAAACTCAAAAATAAAACATATCTTGTTGAAATAAGAAAATGGAAAGAAGAAGTTGGATCTTTAGGATAGGTAAGAGATTTGAAAGATAAAAAAAATTGGATTAAGTGACTCAAAAGATTAGGAATCTTTAAAAAAGCTAGTCAAATTGGATCTTGAAAACAAAAATCCCCCAAGATAGCTTCAATAAGGTGGAAATATAAATTTCAATCCATAGTTTAGAAGACCCTATAACCCCTCTCAAATATTTCAAAGGGAAAGGAAAAATTTAGAAGATCAAGTTCAACCTCCTCTGGTGATTGAAGATGAACTAGAGGAAAATATAGAAGAAGTTTTAAAATATCAAGAAAATCAGTATTCTTGATGCCTGAAGAAGATGGGAAAGATTCTAAAGGTATAGATTCTGAATTTTAGTCTTCTATAAATGAAGATGATATATATTCTTATTGTAGGAAATTTGTTGATCTAATACAAGAAGATCAACACAAAAAATATTATTTGAGATCAAGCAAGAGATCAAGAATAGAAGATCAACCCGATCATCAAGACCAACAAACTTCTAAGAGGAATAATGATAAAGGCAAAGAACCAGTGCATAATGTTCCAACGCCCAAGGCAAATACATCACAATAAAAACAACAAATACATGAGAATAAGGAGGCAAAGGAACAATTGAAGGTGGAAAAAGTGAGTTGTATTTTTAATATTGAAAAGGAGCTAGAGAAAGTAAAAATACATGTGCCTTTAACAGAACTTGCAAAACAACCTACTTATCAGAAAAAAATATCCAAGTTCCTAAATTTATCATGGGTAACTCCAAATAAGGATAATGTAAATTCAAAAGAAGATAGGCCTATGGTCATGTTTGGGACTCATGTGGAAGAACATGACTCATCAAATCATTCTTTCTACATAAAGTTGCTTATGCATGATCTAATGTTGCACAATTGCATGCTTGACTATGGTGCTTCACATAATTTGATGCCACTTTCTATCATGGAACAATTGGGTCTGTAGGTTACAAAACCTTACAAAGATTTATGTTCATTAATTAAAAATGAGCTAAGTGTATTTGTTTTATGAAAGACATGGTTGTTTCTTTGGCCCAAATCCTTGCAAAAAGTATTGTAATGGATGTAGTTGTTGCTGACATTCCTTCTAGATTTGGTATGTTGCTTTCCATATCACAGGGAATGAAACTTGGAGGTTCGATAAAATTGGACTTGACATATGCAACTATTCCTGTGTTTTGAGGAGAAGAAAGGAGACTTTACAAACAATCTAGGTTTATCAAGATGGTCATGAAGGAGGATAATCCAAATAACTCCCCTGTGTATAGTAGAGATAGAGATTTTGGTTGTTTTTTGTTAGAAGTAGATCAATAAGTAGTTAAAGAAATAGAATGTCAAACTCTAGTTGTAGTACAAAGACCAGAAGAGATGTAAAACTATGTTTGGAAAATGTCTTTTGATGGAGCTTACTCAAATGAAGGTAATGGGGAAAGAATAATATTGGTTTCCCCTAAAGGTGAGATGATTCCTCTATCCTATAAATTAGAATTTTACATAACCAATAACGTGACATAGTATGAAGCTTTAATTCTAGGCCTACAAGATCAAAAGAATTTTAAGATTGATAATTTAATAGTTTTTGGAGACTTTGAATTGGTGGTGAAATAGGTGAGAGGTCTTTGTCAAAACAAACATCATAGATTAAGATCTTACATAAATGAAGTCTGGTACTTTATGGAGAAATTATTTCTTGCTTTTAATATAATGTTTTTGACCAGAGAGAAAAATAGGCTTGTAGATCCTTTGGCTACCTCTGCTAGCACTTTTAAGCCTCCACAAAATCCTTGTTTGAGATATGAAATTGAAATCATACATCGACCTTCCACACCTAATATAAATCAATGGAATGTTTTTGAGGATGATAAACAAATTAAACATTTTATGGAAGTAATTGGTGAATTTTTAGCATCACAAATTGATTAGGATTCTGAAGTTGAGAATGAATAAGATGAAGAAGAGGATGAAAATGCAGCATGAAAAGATACTATTACATATCACAAGATATTACAACTGAAGGGTAATGTTATTCCTCAAGGTCTTGTTGCATTGGAAAGAATTTCAAATGGGAATGATGTTCCAACGAAGATAATAGAACATGTACAAAAAGATGATGTACAAAATTGTAATATTGGGACAGAGTAGGAACCGAAGCTTATCAAGTTAGCAAAGGGAATACCCAAGGATTTAAAATAGAGGTATTTTTATTTATGAAAAAAGTATTCCAATTTTTTTGCATGGAATTATGAGGACCTGAAGACTTATAATACTGAAATTATTTAACATGAAATTCCTTTAAATCTTGGTGTGAAACCATATAATCAGAAGTTGAGACAAATAAATCCTTTTTTATTGTTGTTAATTGAAAAAGAAGTGAAAAAACTCTGAAGAAAAAATAATAGTCCCTTTGAGATACTATGAATGAATCACAAATCTTGTGCCTATAAGAAATAAAAATGGAGAGATAAGGTTATGTGTTGATTTTAGAAACTTGAATAGGGAATCATTGAAAGATAGCTATCCTCTTCCTAAGATGGATCATATTTTGTAGAAGGTATTTGGCTCATGTAAGTTTTCTATGATAGATGGGTTTTCAAGCTATAATCATATTTCTATATACCCTGAAGATCAGAGGAAAATAACCTTTACAACTCCTTGGGGTAGTTTTATGTATGCCAATATTCTCTTCGGTTTAATGAATGCAGGTGCAACATTTCAAAGGGCTACAGATATATCATTTGTTGGTGAGAGAGATAAGTTTGTAGTGATATATCTCAATGACATAATTGTTTACTCTGCATCTGATGAAGAACATTTGGTGCATTTACAACAATTTTTGAAAAATGTAGAAAATATGGCTTGTCACTTAACCCAAAGAAGTATGAGTTTGCTCTGCAAGAAGGTATGATATTGGGTCATATTGTCCAAAGGAGGGGATAAAATTGATCCAAAAATATTTAAAGCAGTGAACAATATTCCTCTGTAAAGGAACAAGAAAGAGGTACAATATTTTCTTAGAAGAATACATTTTCTAAGAAGGTTTATTCCTAATTACACAAACATTTTTAAGGAGATAACTAATATGTTGAGGAAAGACAAATAAGTTAACTGGATACCTGAAGCAGGGGATTCATTTTCGTGAATAAAAAAGGGCATTGGGTGAAGCTCCTTTGTTAATAAGTCTAGATTATTACAAGCCTTTTCTAATCTTTTCTTTTGCATCAGAATTTACTCTTGCAACTATTTTATTGCAGAATAATTTGGAAGCAAAGGGAAAAGATGATGCATTTATTAGCAATGCCTTAAGAGTTGTTGAGCTAAAGTATGATATTTTAGAGAAGCAAGCTTATGCCATAGTTAAGGCATTAAAATCTTTCAGGACTTACATACTACATTCCCATATCATAAATTATGTTCCTACAAGCGCAGTCAAGGAGATCCTAACACAAGCAAACAATGAAAGGAAGTGAGGTATATGGATAGCTAAAATACAAGAATATGACATGGACATTAAACCAACCAAATTGATAAAGGGACATTGCTTGGCAAAAATCTTAACTGAAGCAAATTGCAAGATTATAGGAATTATTCGGTTGTCTGTTAATCTTGAGCTCAGTTCAGAAAAAGAAGCTAAGCCAAGTCAAGATAAAGAAGCAAAAGAAGTAAAATATATAGGTATTAAAATTTAAATACAAGTATTTATGCTCAGGTTTATATAATGATATTTTTCATTATCTGTTATACCTACAATGCCCACCAAAATTGAATAGAATGAATTGTATATCTCTAAAATTACAAGAAATGTTTTTTTTTTTTTTTTTTCCAAACGGAAATATTGATTAGAAAGATCTTGTGGGAGTCTTTTTGTTATGCTTAAAAGAGAGAAAATTCCAAAATTGTAGAAGAATTTCATGTTGGCATTTGTGGAAGACAACACACCTAGAAAACAACAACACACATAATTCTTAAAGTTGGTTTTTACTAGCCCAAATTATTTTGAGATGTTCATGCTGCAATAAAGGTTTGTAATAAGTATCAAATATTTGCCGAAAGACAAAAAAAATCTCCTTTACTATTAATTCTTGTTAAAAGTCGAAGCACCTTTATGCAATGGGGATTAGATTTCATTGGGGAAATTCACCCAACATCTAGTGGTAAACATAAATGGATTTTAGCTACCACTAACTATTTTTTAAAGTGGGTTGAAGTTGTTCAACTCAGTCAAATACTCATAATTTTTTTATGAAATCCATAGAGAAGAATATTTTGGCAAGATTTGGTTGCCCAAGGAAATTAGTTATTGACAATACACAGGCTTTAATTCAATTAATATGATAAATTTATGCGAAAAATATAATATTATTCTTAGTCATTCCAGAACATATTATCCACAGGGAAATGGTTTTCAAGAGTCTTCAAACAAAATCTTGGTCAGAATCATCAATAATATCATTGTAGAAAACCAGTTAAATTGGGATTCATAGTTGAAATATGGTCTTTGGGAAAATAGAGTAACAACAAAAAGATCTACATGAAAATACCCTTTTGAATTAGTGTATGGAACATAAACATTATATCCAAGTCAATTAGCCTTGCTAGTGGCTAAACTACTTCAAGATGTAAAGGAAGAACCCAATGATTTAAATAGGAGAATCAATCAATTGGTTGGACTGTAGGAAGATAAGGAACAAGTCAGGAAAAATATTGAAAAATATCTGGAGAAAATGAAGTATATGTTTGACAAAAAGTCAAAAGAAAAATTATTTCAACAAGGATATATTGTACTTTGATTGGATGTTAGACACGAAGATAGAAGGAAACATGGCAAGTTTTATGTTCTGTGGTATGTCCCTTTCAATATTGCATAGGTCAAAGGCAATAATACTTTTTTGCTGGAGAATTTGGATGGTGAGTTGTTGGAACTACCTGTAAATGGGTAGTACCTCAAACACTATTTCCATCACTGGCTCATCCACTTTCATTCATTATATATATCAGTGTGATCATTGCAAGTACTAGTGTGTTTACTTTTATTGCATGTCAATCCCTACAATATGACTCCATGCATGAGGTGAAGGCACTAACTTGAGGTTCTTAACATTTTGTTCGAAAATTATATCCCCAAGTGGAGCCAGTGTTTTAATCATACTTTTTCTTCATTATTCTGTTTAAAAAAAAAAAAAAAACGAAAAACAAAAAGAAAATAAAATTTTGTGTATGTCCTACTTAAAAAAAAAACACATATGAAACAACCCTTTTATAAAGTTTTGATCATATATGTATTTTGAGGCCTAACATGTCAGGTTAAAAGCCTCAACAAAAAAACTATAGATTAGTTGGTTAATTCCCACTAAAAACAAAAGAGTTAAAAGGCACACAAGTTCAGAGCCAAATCATTGTACATCTAGGGAGATGGTACATAAGACGATATGCAACTAACCTTCACCTATTGTAGTTTAAGAAAGGTGTACCTGTCATAAAAAAATATTACAACATCACTGATTGTAACATCAATGATCGATGCTCAATGTAACACCCTCTTTCCAATCTAAAGCCACTATGGGAGGGTGTCGCAAAAAGGTAAATGGTTTCATAAAAATCGCACATTGAAAATGGTTGCACTGAAGTTCAATACAGCCACGGGAGTAATGCCAACTGACATGCCACATAAACAATTTGGATCAAGCAAGAGAGTCCATGTCACCGTGCCACATCACCTGTTGATGTGTAAGTCCAAGTCATCCCTTATCATACTCCCTGACATCATCCACCTATTTTTTCTTACCTATTCCACAAAGGGTAAAAGGGGCTATCCTCCTGGTCATTATTTGTTCCATTATTTTTTCCATAGAGTAACAATAACCAAACCTTCGAGTCATACATCCCCAGTTCCACATCAAAATATATCTCAACACCAACCTTCTTCTTGCAGGGTAATTCAAAATTTTTCGTCATCTGGTCCTGTTCTTTCTTTAAAATAATTAATATGAATAAAAATACCCAGAACCATGTAAATCCTCCATTACATGAAATTGCTTCATTAATTGATCCTGAAGTTGACATTCACGACCCATGTTGTCCATTTGACTTTTTGAAAGTCTGACAAGATTCCCTTGATCGTTTTAACAAGTCCAACGAAATGCTCCACTTTGTTTAATCAAGTCTTTACCATGCAATTGTTCCCATTTTTATAACTTCCCAGAATTTTTAAGTTGGCTTGTATCTACTCTAGTTCCTTAGAGAAATTTTTTCATGCCTGTGACCAGAGAGAATATATTTCAAGTTACACCTAAACTGGTTTGTGATGATTTTAAATTCCCTACAGTTGAAAAGTCTGAACATTTTATTGATCAGAGTCTAATTCTTAAATATAAAGTCCTTCCCCAAACTGATAAAGAAAGGTTGTTCAGGTTGAATTTTCCATCAAATTCCCAAATTCCTCAACCAAAAGAAAGTTACCCTGTAACTCTGTTTTTTTAGAATACCCAACAAGTTTTGGATGTAATTTTATTTCTTCTTGAGGAATATGACACTAGAATCGTAACCAATCAGGCTTTAGGGTTCCCTAGTTTAATGCTACAACCTGATGTTGTTCTAGATATCCCCACCTATCTAGCTAAATCCATTAATTTTCAATTCCAAAATTTCCATGTCACCATGTACTTTAGGTATCCATCATATTTGGTCCATCTATATTTATATTCAAATGCAAATAAATTTCATTCATCTCAATCTTAACATGATGGATTCAGAGAATCAAGTGATATTAGTAATTTATTGGACATGCATCATTAGATGGAAATAACATAATGATGGTTTCCCCTCGTATTTATCATATTCAATGGTGGTTTTATATGTTGTTTTGAATAATCAAACACCTCCAGGAATTCTTCCTGAAGCAAGGGAGATCATGCAGCTTAGTGTTTACACAAGAATGGGCGAATGGTATTTATTTGAAGATTAAACAGAGATAAGACTATATGGAGTGTAATCGCAACCATATCGCCTTCCAATATTATTTCCCGTGAAAATATTTTTTCGTGAGTTTATAAGAAAAAGTATCAATGTTGATCAGATTCACTTTGTTCCTCGCCGTAAGGGATGCATCTTTAATATGGAAAGGTATGTAGACCATTTATTGTGAATACTAGACAAGCCGTTGCACAAATTGAATACATGATAAAAGAATTTAATTTTGAGAAAGGGGATAAATGGAAATATGATCCGTATCACATGATTTCTAATAGAATAATTGAACCTGGTTCAGTGTCTTACTCACATGAAAGCAAACTAGAGATAGAAAAGATGGAAAATCGAGAGGTTTGGCATACTAGAAAACTATTGCAAGAAACTAAAGAATATTAGAAGATGGACATTGAAATTCCCACTATGAAGGAGAAAACTCTGAAGAGAGTTGTTCCTGAGCAGATTGATGTTGAAATGGAAAATTTACAGTCAAAGAAAAGAGTTATAATCCAAGAAGAAAATGAAGAAGAAAATATGCAAATAAAATTGACATAGGCGCCCTCAAAATAACCTAGTTTTAAAATACAATTGGAGAATTAGAGTTGATAGTCTCTTCCTCCACTTCCATTTTTCTTTCATCACATCTAGTTGAAATGGATTCCATCTTAGGCAGATATATTGAAACATATTTATCAATAGATTGAGCGTAGGAGTCATAAGGTAATAAGTCATATCGAAACTTAGCTATTAGTGTAGTCAACCTCATTTTATCAAACTGGGTTGCTTTCTGCCATGGATTTGTAGAGGTACCAATTAAATTTACCTCTCATACACCCACTTCTCAATATATTCCTATTGGACTTGACTTCAAGGCAATGAATTTGTCTATTAATGTGAGTGATATTCAATTTCCAAATAAGACAAACTTGCACAAACAAGTTGGTGAGATGATTTACAGTGATTTGAGCAAGTGTTCTCTAATAATGACTAAAGTAGAGAAACTTCTTGAAAAATTTACCAATCAATTAAAGCAAGAAAAAACTAACTTCATAGCAAATTGTATTCAAATTGAAGAGTACAAGAAGTTAATTGTTAAACTTGGGGTTGATCCGAAGGATAGAGAAGCAATTAAGATGTTGTTGTAGAGTACTAAAGCCTAAATGCAGTCTTTGAAGAAGAAATTAAAGATGCTTGGTTTTGAAAATTCTCAAACAACATAGCTTGCTCAATTTGAAAAGGAAAAAGAGCAATTATTGGAACAACTAATATATAGAAACAATGAAGCCACTGACTTGCAAAAGAAAATTCAAAGTCATGTTTGTACTATTGCTGCACCAACTTGCTCTGATTCCAATGACCTTGAAGAAAAAATTTCTAAAGTGATGGAAGATTTGAATCTTTCATAAGTTTAATTAAGAAGAACACAAATTTATTTAGTAGAAATGAAGGAGCAACTAAATATTAAAGAAAGACAACTCAATCTCGCAAAATGAGAAAGATAACTATCTGCAACGTGAAAAACAAATTGCTCAAGAGGAAGTTAATAAGCTAGAATGAAAATTGAAAGGAAATACTTCCCTTATAGAAGAAAATCGAGTAGTTTGGGATGAAATTATATAGGATACGTGTTAAAATTGAGACTATATTAATGTTATTGCAGAGCATAAATCTCTATTGCAGAAATCACAACCGGTCATAAAAATAATTGGAAATGAAATTAGGTATGGAGTCGTAAGAGCTAAGAAGGTGATAAATTATTTGAATGACATAATTCCAATGTTAGGATATTACGACACGTAGGAATAGTTAAGTATAACTTGGTCTAGTATAGAGTTAGGTAAAGTGTGTTTCTTTACCATGTACATTTGTAACTTACAATCCGACGGTCACGATATGTAGTGATCCGACGGTTCATTCTCTCCTCGGTATTACCGACACTTGATCCGTGGCTTGACACCCGATTGGTCCATGAATTCTATTTAAAGCGCATGAGGGTCATTTGTAGGTTCACCGTGCATGAGAGAAGCTTATGTAAATTTTCATTCTTTTATTAATAAATTGCCTGTAGTAGCCACGTTGGCACAGGCCGTGGACTGTTTCCCTCTCTG
>APFE031643010.1:32701-77722 GCA_000404065.3 Pinus taeda
AAGTGTGTTTCTTTACCGTTGTACATTTTGTAACTTACAATCTGACGGTCACGATATGTAGTGATCCGATGGTTCATTCTCTCCTCGGTATTACCGACACTTGATCTGTGGCTTGACACCCGAATTGTCCATGAATTCTATTTAAAGTGCATGGAGGGTCATTTGTAGGTTCACCGTGCATGAGAGAAGCTTATGTAAATTTTCATTCTTTTATTAATAAATTGCATGTAGTAGCCACGTTGGCACAGACCGTGGACTGTTTCCCTCTTTGAGGGTTTTAACCACGTCAAAATACTGGTGTATTGATTTGTGATCTGTTTGTGAGCGGTGTCCTTTTGGTTTTCTATCTGAGGAACTTACCCTGAATATTCCTACATCCAAATGAACTCGAAGCTTTAGATGTGGTTGACATAGTATCTTTTATTTCAGAGATAAGAAAGACCATCAAGAATAATCTTCTTCACATCTAGGCTTCCAATTGATAAGAAGAAGTATAAAGGGCAGTTTCTGTATTTAAAAACAAGTTTGATCAAAGAAAAAGAGTAGGATTGCCCAATTTCTAGGACCAAAATGGAAAATTGATTTCTTGGGAAGCATATGAAAAACTGTTTTCAAGTATGAGAAATCAAAAATGACAGACCTCTTAAAAGATATGAATATTTAAAAGGCCAAACTATTGTCAATTATCTTCATCATGATTTTCAGTTCAAGAAGCTTCAGTTAAAATGATTGTAAATTATTTTTATCGTTAAAGCTTGCAGATGACTTGTCAATACTTGCTTGCATATCATTTTCTAGATGAAACAATTTGGAAAAGATGTGAAAGGATGATCACACCTCTACAAGTGAAAGTCGTGGAACCAAATCCAGATCAACCAAGTCAATGAATTTTTCTATCTAGTTTTGTTAATTTTGAGAAATATTTATGTTTATGAGAAAATTTTGTCTCTAAATGCTTTACTAAAATAAATTTTAGTTAGAATTAGTTAAGGTACTTAAACAATTTTTATAGTTACTCCTATAGATAGAAAATTTTCATGTAATATTTAAAGACAATGGAACCACAAAAAAGTGGTTTGGAAAATTTGGAAAATTTTGGCTACTTATGTAATGCCATAATTCCTTGGAGATAATAAAGGCCACCATATTGATTCCATCTCACTGGTTTAGTGTGTGTTTTACTTATTATGTAAATTTTCATCTCTGTTCTCTTCTTATGAAACAAGTGTACTGATGTAACATGTCTTCTTGAATGAGATACACATTTATCAATGTTTCTTTAAAAAGTTGCAGAAAATACTTGTAATCTTCTTTAGAGAATCCTTAAAGAGGACTCCACAGTTTCATTGTTTACATTATTTTCTTATGTCATTCACATTTCCATTCTTAGGGCTTAATATTGGATTCTTGAAGGCCCAAGTTATAAAACCCTAGCTTCTTCTCAATTCCTCTTTCCACCGAAATACTTTAAAGTATGTAATCACTAATAAAAGGCCAATCTAGTGCTAAGTTCTATCTCCAAGATTAGATCCTTATTACACATGAGGATATATTGTCTATAGAAAAATATTTTAATAATCTTTAATAATTTGAGTTAAATGTCCTAGTAATTGTTTATTTTTCAGCCGAGAACTGCCTCCAAGGTGCAATAGAGTCAATTGAGAATGCTTGTATATAGTGGATTTTTTATAATGAAAACTTTGAAATAAATGGCTTAAATAGATGAAACAACCATTGTTTCCTTCTAAAACATTTATTAAGGGTAGTGGGATTAATGGTTGCTTCACGATCGATGGGCTATACTAAAAATCAATGTTGTTTCGGAAGTGAAAGAGATTAGGAAATTAACTTTGATGTTGAAATTGGAATGTATGTTCTTATTTGTCATATATGTATGCATCAAATTATTTAATCATGATAATGAGGAGCTTACAAATAACCTCTTTGTGCTCATCTACAAGTTATATTGCATGAAATTTACAATTAAGAGTTGCAAGATGAAAATCATTCTATAGGCTAGGATTTGAAAAAACCAAAAATTGCTTGCACTGTTAAAACTATATCTCAAAATTGTAGGTTTTTAGGGAAAATATAAAGGTTGTAGTAGTAGTATTTCAATCTCCGAAGATATTAGTAAGGGTGTAGGTTATCAATAAAATCCTCCATAACTTGGATATTCTAGTAGGGACATTGTGAATATTACATAAGTGAAATGGAAATCCAAGTAAAATTTCTAGATTTTGAAGAATCGAGCACCCAAGTGAAAGTCTCAGAATTTGGTTAGTGTGGGAAAATGATGGAAATCCTCCAAAGGATACGTTTCAAGATATATGTACACATTAATATAACCAAAAGAATAAGACTAATAAAAGACTATAAAATAAGACAAGAAAGACCCTAAATTTAGCATTATAGATGCATATACTTATCCTAAAGTGACAAAATAATATCAAAACTAATACTTATTCCAGCAAGTTTATTTTCAAAGGTTTTCAATTACTTTCCTATGCGGTCCCACAACTACTTTTTGTTCAAAAATCTAGGGAATCGAGATTAGGTGATTTCTCTTCTATTGATAACTGCTTGTGAATGCTTTTTACTTATTAGACTAAGATCTTCTTTTACTTATGTTATTATAGTGTTATTCTTCATCAAACAGCTATAAATTCATAAACCATAAAGAGACATGAGACATAGAATATAGGCTATCATCCAGGGCCAAAATCTCTCCCACTTGAGAGGAAAACCCGATTAAATTCTTCTTCTTATAAATACCTCAATGGATGAATACCAATACCAATACCCTTGACCTATTTTCCACTTCAAGATCAAGACACAAGTTCCCTTAATGAGATCCTTAGTCAATGATAGTCAAATTTCTACTCCTCCTTTCTTCTCAACCCCTCTTCAACTGTGGCTTCCTTCTACTTCAGACTTTCGGTCTCCTTGAATTAGGTTTGTAATCCTTGACCCTAGTTAAAAAACCTTATCTTGTACATAATACCTTTGCTTATGCCTAGCTTTCCTTCGCCTTGGATAGGGTCTCCTTCTAGCTTGTCTTGACCCCTTTTGACTTGTACTTATCCCAATTTGGTTACCTTGGATGACTGTAACCTTCTCGGCCTTGCTGTAGTAGATGATCTCCTTCTTCTTTGCATGTATGACAAAAAAAAACACCCTAAAACAGATCCAAAAATGAAGCTAAGAACTTCTCTCTACTTCCTTTTCCCTTTGTTGATGATTAGGCTTCCTTCTAAGTGTTCTTCACACCTTTTGATTTCATACTTGATGATGACCGAAATTTTGATCCTAAAATGAGGCCAAGCTGCTTGATTTATAGTTGTTTCCCCATTAAATAAGCCGACTTATTGCAGGGTGAGCCGACACTTCATTTGGAGGAGATCATTTATTCTATTTTGAAGCCGACTTGTTAGGAGATATTTGTGCTTATCTTGGAGGGTCTTTTGACTCTTTTAATGACTTATACAAATATGTAACATGCCCAAGAAGGGTTCTTCTTACATGACATAAACTCAAATTTAATTTTATGACTAGATGACAAATCCTAAAGGCTCACAATGGGAGCCATTACTAAAAATAAAATTCCTTTCCTCATGAAACCCATGAGACAAGCATTACAATAATAATTTTATTTTTCTTCTTTTCATCAATTACTTAAAATCACAATTACACATCATTATGAAGACTGAACCTAGTTACACTTTTCAACGCTCCCTCTTAACTAGGAAGGTATTCATAATGGTACTTGGTCATTCTTAATCCGAAGAATTCTCATAAGAAGAGTCAGATTGGTGACCCATCTGCATAGCATCATATCAACCTACATTGTCACATAGCAAGGTTTGACTAACAACTCTATCTCTCCACGATATTTGAAAACAATGCTAGCAAGAACAATGATGTATAAACAACCTCATCATTGTCTCTCTTGGAACATACCCCACCCAGGTTCTTAGGGTGTGTTCCACTAGGACTATTTGTTGGAAATACTGAGAAGGGGGGTGAATTAGTATTACTTTCAATTAGTATTATTATTAATCTTTCAGAGCATTAGTTAATCTTCAATTATTATGGGTGTTTGTACAATGATAGAAGTAAACAAAAGGAACACAAATGCACACAGTTTTTAAGGTGGAAACCCCCTCTGGGACAAAAACCACCCGAACGCTTTTCTAATAATTATTTAATCTTCAAATCCAATTGAAAAGAAAGCTCCAACTTCCTAGAATCTAGAAAAGCATTCTTCTCCAACTCCCACAGGATGGATGTTCCAATGCCCAAGATTTTTCAGTAGTCAACTGAATGGATGCCCCAACACCCAATGAGCTAGAATTCACCCTAGCACCACCCTATCACCCTGAATTTTTCATAGGCTTGAACCTGTTGGTGACTTCATGCACCAGCATATCACAAACCTACCACCATATAGAAGAATAAAAGAAGAATGGACTCCTGTACTAGGGAAAATGGTCCACTTTACAATGATATATAATGATGTATAAGAAGAAGACACACTAGACCATAACCCCAACAATGACACAACCACCTAATGATGATCCTAGACTTCCCAACATTTCCTCTTCAACTCTTGTCAGATAGAAACTTGTACAACTTTTACAATGATGCTTTTACAATGACTTTATACAATGATACTTTTACAATGACTGTATGCAGTGCTTCCCACTTGAAGACTTCATGTGGTGAACTTCTTGTTGTTGTTCTGCACCTTGATTGCTACTCTTGTCATGCTACCCTTTCTCACTCTTCAGAACATTAGGTTATGCATTGAGTCTTTTCTTGATGAATATAAAATAGCTGCAAAAATTCTTCAAGGAAATACCCATGACATAATAATAGCAAAACTTACCTCATCTTGCAGAGCATATGTCAGTGCTCAACAAAAACAACAAATTAGAATACAAAGAAACTAATGCAATTAAGAAATGAACATGCATATACAAAAGATACTTACTTGTAGCTTACCTCTGCTGCATCATTTTGCTGCACCTTGCTCTCTGCTACCCTAGAAAGTTTGGTCCTTTATGGCCCTTGACAACACTTGATCTAGTTTCTTTTTCTTTCCTTCTAGGAGCACGATATTGAATTTGATGTATCTCTATGTTTTCAAATCCCTAATGTGTTACCTGCGGTCCTCCAGTAGCCCTTTGAGTCTTCTTTCCAATTCTATAGTTCTTACCTGATTTAGATTCTTCACGGAAAATTTATGCCCAATATCTCACAATGACCTAATTATGGACTAGTTCAGTAGAGCGAACTTGTACGATGTGCCACATGTCACTATTTCCTCCTTCAGCTCTGAAATAAATACACAGAAAACTACAATCCATGCACTACCACCACTTTTTATAGAATTCTAATCCACTTTTCAGAGAGAGAGTTATGATGATTTTCCCGAGGTCACCTCTTTGAGATGCAATTTGGGAGCTTGCAAAAACCCTAACTTCCACAGATCATATCTCCGAAAATATAGCGAACCAAGATCTGAAATTCGGTCACGACATTCATCCAGATTTTGGCTCAAAAGGATTTTAATGTCAACATCTTATATGTCATAGAAATAAAGTTATAGTGACAATGCCACGATCACTACTTTTGGAGGATATATGAGATTTCTTTTTATAGAGTTGAGAGGGGCTTCTATAGAGAATGTTGGAGGGATTTTAGGAGCTTAAAAAGTTATTAATTATTGACTATTCAATAACCAAAATCAATGATAAATTGCATGCCACAACCCCAGGGTGTTTTAGCCCAATAATTGGGTTTACTAACTTCAATCTTGAATACCTTACAAACCGGGAGGAATTACGAGGAGAGCTATATACCGATAGAAATATATTTTTGAGTAGAGTATTCATATAATGGTTATGAGATGAGAAACCATGAATGATGATGCCCAATGTGCCATGGAAGTTTAGGTTCATCCTTGGTGCTACTTGGGTTGAGATAATGACAACCTCAAATCATCTTTAGATCAACAATCTCCCCCTTTGGTATTGATGACAACACAAGTACTCCTCATGCTATTAGGGCACCTCTTCCTACTGCCTTCTCTCCCCCTTTGACATCAATGGAAAAGGGTAACTCCCCTTGACACACAACCATCCCGTGGACTTCTACACACTTCCACTTCCCCTTTATTTTCTGAATAATGAAAATCTAATGAGAACTTCAGAGAATCCCAAGATTCTAGTGAAGATATTTAATGCTTCATGAGGTAAAGTTTAGTTACGATATTCAAGTTTGATATTCTTTTCAACGACTTTTTCTCTAACAAAATGATATTTGATCGGAATGTGTTTTATTTTTGAATGCATGACAGGATTCTTGGAGATGTTGATGGCATTGGTGTTATCACAAAAGATGGGAATAGGCTCACTAAATTGTACTTGAAGATCTTGCAAAATTTGTTTCATCTAAAGGACTTGAGTACAACAAGCTGCCACTGCAATGTATTATGCTTCCACTATATATAACAAGATTGAGGTTTGATTTTTTCTCAACCATGATATGAGACAACCACCTAGATAGAATGTTGCTCCACTAGTACTCTTACGATCATCAATGCTTCTTGCCCAATCTGCATCTATAAAGGCTTGAATAATGAGATTGTTTCCCTTCGGATACCACACGCCATATTCTGTTATGCCCTTTAGATATCGAAGAATTCTTTTGATGACAATAATATGTGATTCATTTGGTGCTGCTTGGAATCTTGCTACTTGTCCAATTGCTTGCATAGCATCTGGTTGGGAGGTTGTTACATATAGAAGACTACCAATCATAGATCTGTACAACCTCTGATCTACATCCTTAGATTAGTTGTCTATGCTCAAATTTCAACCTGTTACCATCGAAGTAAGGATGGGTTTGCAATCTTCCATTTTGACTTTATTGAGCATTTCCTTGATGTACTTGGCTTGAAATATAAATATTCCTTTCTCTTGCTGAGATATTTGAAGCCATAAGTATGTCAACTCACCAAGTAAATACTTCTCAAAATCAATTTGCATTTTTGTAGCAAAGTTCTTACTTAGTCGATCATCATTGCTACCAAATATTATATCATCCATATATACCTCAATGATTGTTAAATTATCTTTATTTATTTTTACGTAAAGATTTCCATCAACAGTACCTTTCTTGAACCCTTGTTGACGTAGATATCCATGAAGATGAGCATATCATGCTTTGGGAGCTTGTTGGAGACCATACAGAGCCTTATTTAACCTACAAACATAGTCTTCTTTTTCTGATAGTAGAAAACCTTCAGGTTGTTCAATGTAAACTTCTTCTTCTAATTCGCCATTCAGAAATGCTGACTTAACATCCACTTGGTAGACTTTTATTTTTCTTGAACATGCATAGGTGAGAAACATCTGGATGGCTTCCATTTTGGAAACTGGTGCAAATGTTTTGTCAAAATCAATTTCTTCCACTTGTTCATAACCTTTTCAAACCAATCTTGCTTCTTTTTGGTAACCTGTCCATCTTCATTCAATTTGTTCCTGAACACCCATTTATTCCCAATGACATTTTTATCTTTTGGTCATGGAACTAATTCACAAGTGTTATTCTTCTCGATTTGATCCAATTTTTCATTCATAGCTACTACCCAATGTTCATTATGGCTAGCTTCCTCAAAACTACTAGGCCCAAAGGTTGCTAGAAAAGCAATGTGATCTATTGTGATGAACAAAGTTGTCGACCTTTTCTTGTTCCAATTCCTTCATTTATGTCACCAATGATTTGATTTGATGTATGGTTCTTTTGAATCCATTCTTTTGTTCTCTTTGGAGGAGATTCTTGTTTTTGTTCCTGTATATCTTGTTGATCATTATTTACTTCTCCTTGGTTGACAGTTGCTTCTTGTTCTAGAATTTTCTTTGTACTTTTTTCAATCTTTGTCTCAAGTTTCAAAGATTCTAGATCCTCATCATTATTCGTTAGGACACCATCTTCATCAAATGTAACATTTATTCTCTCCACTATACGTTTTCATCTTAGATTATTGCATTTATATGCCTTTATTTTGCACGAGTAACCAACAAATATACCTTCGTCAAAACGTGATTCAAACTTACCCAACTTTTTATCTTCTCTTTTGATATAGCATTTGCTTCCGAAGATTCTGAAATATTTTACATTAGCTGGTTTTCCTTTCCATGATTCATATGGGGTCTTGTTGCAATTATTTCTGAGAATACCTCTATTGATAATGAAGACGGCCATATCAATTGCTTGAACCCAGAATTTTTCATCCAATTTTGAGTCCTTCAGCATTGTTCTACCCAGTTCCTATATGGTTCTGTTCTTTCTTTCAGAAACTCCATTTTGCTGAGGTGTTCATGCTGTTGAAAATTGTATTTTTATTCCATTTTCGTCACAGTATTGCTGAAATAATTTGGAAGTTAATTCTCTCCCATTATCTAATCTTAGACACTTTATTTTCAAATTAGTTTCATTTTCGACCAAATCCTTGTAGATCTTAAAGCACTCAAATGCTTCAAATTTTTTTCTTTAGGAAATTGATGGTTTTCATCCTGGTATAGTCATCTATCATTAACATGAAATATAATTCTCCATCTAAGCCTTTTGTTCTCATAGGACCACATAGATCAGTATGTATCAATTCCAATTGATGTGATGCAAAGTGTTCTTTTGTTTTAAATCCAAATTTTGTCTACTTTCTGTGTCGACAGGCCTCACATAGTGTGTTGGAAGGTTTTGAGATTTTCAACATTTCTCGTACTGCTTCCTTTTTGCTTATCCTGACAAAATTGTCAGAATTTATGTGACCCATTCATTTGTGCAATAACCAGCTTTCATCTTCTTTACCTAGTAGACATGCTTTAGTTGCTCCATCTAGAACATATATTTTGTTTGGAGCTTGACTTGTTGTAGCCACAATTTTACCATACCTGCCTTTCCTGATTTCACATTGTGTGGAGTTGAATAGGATTGTGTGTCCTTGATCACACATTTGTCCAACACTGAGCAAATTGTGATTCATGTTTTCAACCAATAGAACATTCTTGGCTAGAGCATCCTTGCTTCTGAGACTGAAGGTACCTGATCCTATAACATTTGAAGATCCATCATTTCCAAAGGACACGGTTCCATCCTTCTTCTCTTTCAGAGATACAAATTTGTTTCTATCTCCAGTCATATGCGTTGAGAAACCACTATCGACATACCACGCATCTTTGTTGTTTTGAGCATTGAGAGCGAGAGGACAATTATCAGTCTTCTTCTTCTTCCATGTTCATTTTTTTTGTGGCTTCGAATATTCTTTTGGAGGATCTTCAAGTCTGCAGTCTTTGGCTATGTGTCCAAAGTTTTGACATTTGTAACATTCAATATTATTTCTTAAAAGTTCAAATATATTGATGTTTCGTTGAGCCGTGGGAGGTTCATATTTGACAAATCTCCTGGAATTGTATTGGTTCCTAGGGTACGTGCGACATTCTACAGCTTTATGACCAAATTTTCCACATGAATAACAATAGCCATGAAAAATATGCTGGTACTTGGATGGAAATCTTCGTCGGGGAATTGTCTTCCAAGGTTGTTCTTGCAAATCTTGTCCAATGAAGTCTAAATTCCTATCAGATCTCATAGGTTCATTGCATTTTGTTGTAGAAGGTCTTGCTTCTTCCTCTTTGTAACCAAGGTCAATTTTGTCTTTGTAAGATCATTGAATGTTGATGAGTTCTTCCAACACCCTTGAGTTGTTGGCATACTTTTTGACAGTTTTCCCTTCTCCACTTCCTTACGCAACGAGCCTACTTCGCCTTCTAATGCTTCCCTTTCTCAGTTGCTTTCTTCAAACTTCTTTTGAAGTGACTCTTACATTTGTGCTTCAACTTCAATTTTGAAACCTTGGACTTGTTATTGAAGAGTATTAGAATGAATCTTCTCGGCCTTGAGCTCTTTTATAAGCTTGATTGCCTCCTTAGAAAATTCTTTTATGGTCAACCCTTCTTCTTCATTGTTTGATACCTCTTGTTTATCGTGCTTGGCCATAAACAATACTCTCTCATTGGCTTCTTCTACATTGTCATTGTCTTCATCAAATGATGAGCTATCTTCTTTAGAGAGAAATTTCCTTTTGAATCCTTTCTTCTTGCCTTGTGTTGAACCTTTCTTCTTGCCTTGTGTTGAACCTCAGAATTACCTTCCCCTTGACATTTGTTCTCACCTCTTTCTCTTGATTTATTACAAGACTACAGATCCAATCAATGATAAATGCAATATTTTGTCTTAGGAAAGCATTAAAATGATCACCATATTATATTTTCCTGTTCTTGCTATTTTAATAGATTTTTGCAAATAAGCTACAGAACGTAGCCTATTCTGCAGCTAACTGTGAGTTCCGTAACTACTCTCATGGTTTGGTAGGTTACAGGTGTCAAATGAAGAACTGGGCCACATGGGCATCTCTAGAATCATATCTACATGGATCCTATCCTACTCACTCGATTCAAATCGACAAAAAAGCATGCCTACAATCATGTTCAAAGATGGAGTCAAATACATTATCTAGTAATAGTAGGACTCTTGATATTTCATAGTTAATCAGGAGTCTAACAGTTATGTTGAAGAGTTAATGCGGATTAAGCCATTTGTAGTTGATTATAAGTTGAGGAGTTAATGCAGATCAGGCCACCTATAGTTGTTGAAGAAGTTTAACAGTCTCATTACAATTCAAATTAAGCCATTTGTAGCATGTCTTTCTATAAACTGTCATGATAGATTTGGATCAAGCCACCTGTAATAGGATTTTCTTTTAAATAGTTATGTTGTTTTTCTCTAAAGACCGGTTAAATGAGACCGAGAAGTAGTTAGAAGCTATAGGGGATTAAAGGATTT
This sequence comes from Pinus taeda, assembly GCA_000404065.3. NCBI lineage: Eukaryota > Viridiplantae > Streptophyta > Pinopsida > Pinales > Pinaceae > Pinus > Pinus taeda. The sequence continues at coordinate 43,613 of APFE031643010.1, forward strand.
TTGTTAAAAACTCTGTTCAGAATTCGTTTTGTTAATATACAAACTCTGTTTTGTCAATGTTGGTTTAAGAGTGCATATTTAATTAGCTGTCATCTAGCCACATCAGTTGCAGAGTAAAGGAGGTTTTTCACTTGTTGTTTTCATTTTAATTTCTACTACTTTGTTTTCTGCAAGTCCATTTTCTCTAGTCTTGTTTCATTTCTGTTTTGTAACCAATAGTGTAAGGGTATAAATCACAACTGTGCAAGTCTTATTCTTCTGAGGTATTGTATGAGAAATGACTAAATGAAAAATGGAGAAATGAGAATACACAGTTTCTTAGCTTCTTACTATTTTGATTACTCATTTTCTTAGCATAGAACTGTTAATTGGTCGTATTAATAGATGTTCTAAAAACCATTTCGATATACTGATAATTCTAACTTAATTGGCTGAATATCTAATTCATGCAGTGATTTAAGATTACTCAACATATTGTTAGTTTTACAACATGTCATCTTTTCTTTTCTGTTTTCAAGTCATTACTTAGTTGCATCACTTGACATTCCAAAAAATCATTTCAAGGAGATTGATTCTATCATGTTCCAAAATCGAATGGTTGAATGTTTAAATGAATGCAATTATTGAATTACCTTCTGCATCAGTATTAATTTTGGTTGTAAGAATTAGATCCATGGATTAGGACTAAATGGTAGATAAGATAGATACTATGTTTCTCTTATTAGGTCCTAACTAGTTAAAAATGATTCTTGGTCCATTTTTAGGAGATTAGACTAACTTAGGAACCTATCCTTCCTTTAAAAACTCATTAGATCCATGTAAATTTCTCATAGATTGTATATTCTTAGATATCAAAGAAGAGAAACCCCAAAAACAAGCACAAAAATACAAAACAACGAAGTAAGAGAAAAGTTAACTAAGCACATATAGTGCATCACACTTCATCAATCTACAAACCTCAGTTGATAATTGATGCAAGCAATTTAGGACACTAAATTGACTAAACATTTTGGTGCCATTGTCGAGGAAGTGTAATTAGGTAACCTTATCTCTTATATTAAAAAATAAAATGATATGTGTAGAGAAAGAGACTGAGGGGGTAGAATTATAGCTTGAGGCAGGAGTTCAACTCCTACAACACCACCTACTCCACCAAGACTAATAAGGGATACACCTCCATCTCAAGTTCATATTCCTAGCCATAGACCTCCTGAAGTTCTAAGGTCAAAAATTCAATCTAGAGGATCTCCTACTTCATCTATTGAGGCAATCCTAGAGGAGGAAAATATTGGATCTCCAACATAAGGAGTAGCCTTTTTCACCTCCACAAGGGAACACATTTTAGTTGAAGAATTAAGAATACCTAGTGGAGAAGAAGAAGTAGAACCTCTATTCAACATACCATTAATAGAGGAACCAGAGGAAGAGAAATTAAATTTGCAGGTTGAATCTTATATTGACTCTAAAGAAACTATAATGGTAGAAGAAGGAGAGGATGTTGAATTCTCATTGTTTGGAGGAGGAAGAGGTAGAGGAAATAATGGAGAAGGCAAAGGAAATAATGGAGGAGGTAGAGGAAATAGGGAAGCTGATAATTCTTTTGGATTCCCTATAGTTGATAAAGAAATAGATGCCACAATGAAAAATATCTCACCTTTTGTCCTCCAAACCTTTCATGGATTAAAAAGTGAAGACCCTGAAACCTTTTTATTTGAATTTGAAGTCTTGTGCAGAACTTATGATTATTTACAAGAGTCTCAAAAACTCAAATTTTTCCCTTCAACGTTGAAAGGAGTTGCTTTAAAGTGGTTCATGGGGTTGGTCACTCAGTCCATTAGAACATGGAATGACACCAAGAAAGTGTTTTTGGACAGGTATTTGGATTATTGCATGCCTATCAATCACAAGGATGAAGTGTTCAAAATGATGCAAAGGGAGGATGAAAATTTAGAGGATTTAATTGAGAAATTCAACTATAACTTAAAAAGAGCAAAAATGGATAACTTAGATCAAGATACTTTAAAATCTCTTCTATTAAAAGCCGTTAGAGGTGAGTGGATAGATATCCTTAACATGATGGGGAAGGGAGACATCTCTCAACTCCCATTAAGTGACATAGGAGAATTATGTGTTCATCTCTCAAGAGGAAAATTGAAAACTAGGAAAGGTCCAAGAGTCCTTCTCTTGTTAGGGTGAATAAATCTGCAACTGGATCAGTGAGTAGGGTAGAAATTGGAAACATTTCTTCTCCAATTTTCAACTTAACGAAATCTCATATATCGAATCGTCAAATGATGGAATATGTTGGTACAAAAGAAAAAATGACTGGTATCTTCACTTACCTTTACCTTGTGAATCATTTCAATATCTTTGCCAAAAGCTTGGGATTCTCCCAAGTTCTCATTATATTTTCCTTATTCAAAAAATAAAGGGGGAGTGGAAGTGTGTACAGGTCACTAGGATGGTTGTGTCTCAGGAGGAGTTACCCTTTGCCATTGATGTCAAAGGGGGAGAGAAGGTAGTAGGAAGAGGTGCCCTGATCATAGGGGGAGTACTTGTGTTGCCATCAATACCAAAGGGGGAGATTGTTGATCTAAAGATGATCTGAGGTTGTCATTGATGTCAACCCAAGCAGCAGCAGGGGCTACCCTGATCTTGCAAGGGAATTTTTACTTGACAACTTACTCTATTTTGAGTCAACAATCTTCTAGATGGATTCTACTTGTCGAGATGTTTTCGTTGATATATGGCACGCCAATTAATTCTTCACAGTTTGAGAGATATTCATGTTTGAAGTTAGTAACCCTAGTTAGTGGGCTAAAACCCTATGGGGTTGTGGCATGGCACTCATAATTGAATTTGGTCACTGAATAGTTAATAATTAATAATTTTTTAAGCTCATAAAAGCCATCCAACATTCTATATAGAAGCCCCTCTCAACTCTATAAAAAGAAATCTCATATATCCTCCAAATGAAGTGATCGTGGAATTTTTGTTATAACTTCATTTCTGCAAAGTTTTATATTCTAAAATGAAAACCCATTTGATTCACAATCCTGATGCACATCGTGACAGAATTTCAGATCTGATTTCACTATATTTTCAGAGATATGATCTGTGGAACTTAGGGTTTTGCAGGCTCCTGATTTCATCTCAAAGAAGTGACCTTGGGAAAATTGTCATAACTCTCTCTCTGAGAAGAGGATTGGAATTATGTAAAAAGTGGCAGATAGTGCATGGACTATAGTTTTCTGTGTATCAATTTCAGAGCCAAAGGAGGAAGCAGTGACACATGGCATGCCATACAAATTTTCTCTACTGAACTAGTCCATAATTAGGTCATTGTGAAAGATTGGGCATAACTTTGCCTTGAAGAGTCCAAATCAAGTCAGACATGTGGCATTGGAAAGAAGACTCAAAGGGATACTACAGGACCAAAGATCACATATTGGGGATCTGAAATCATAGAGATACATCAGATTAAATATCGTGCTCCTAGAAGGTGAGAAAAACTAGATCAAATGTTGTCAAGGGGTGCAAAGGACCAGACATTCTAGGGAAACAAAGAGCAAGGTGCAGCAAAATGATGTAGTGGAGTTAAGCTACATGTAAGTATATTCTGCATATTCATGTTCATTTCTTAATTTCATTAGTTTCTTTGTATTCTAATTTGTTGCTTTTGTTTAACACTGACATATGCTCTGCAAGATGAGGTAAGTATTGCTATTATCATGTCATGGGTATTTCCTTGAAGACTTGTTGCAAGTATTATATATTCACCAAGAGAAGACTCAATCCATAATCCAATGTTCTGAAGAGCGGTAGCATGACAAGAGCAGTAATCAAAGAAATAAGTTCACCATATGAAGTATTCAAGTGGGAAGCACTGCATACAATCATTGTAAAAGCATTATTGTAAAAGTTGTACATGTGTCTATCTACCAAGGGTTGAAGAGGCAGTGTCGGGAGGTCTAGGATCATCATTAGGCGGTTGTGTCATAGTTAGGGTTATGATCTAGTGTGTCTTCTTCTTCTACATCATTCTATATCATTGTAATGTGGACCATTCACCCTGGTACGGGAGTCCATTCTTCTTTTATTCTTCTATTGGGTGGTAGGTTGGTGTTAGGCTGGTGCATGAAGTCACCAACAAGTTCAAGCCCATGAAAACTTCGGGGTGGTAGGGTTCCACTAGCGTGAGTTGTATCTCATCGGATGTTGGGGAATCCGTTCAGTTGACTACTGAAGAATCTCGGGCGTTGGAGCGTCTATTCAGTAGGAGCTGGAGAAGAATGGTTTTCTAGATTCTAGGAAGTTGGAGCTTTCTTTTCAATTGGAGTTGAAGATTAAAGAGTTATTAGAAAAACATTCGGTGGTTTTTGATCCAGAGGGGGTTTTCCACCTAAAATTTGTGTGCCTCCTATGTTCTTTTATTCACTGTTGTTACTGCATAAACATTAATGATAATTGAAGATTAACTAATGCTATGAAAATATTTAAAAGTGCTAATTGCTAAGGAATGTTGATTCACCCCCTCCCCTCTCAATATTTTCCAACATGGGTCCCATATACATAATGTTCTTGGAAAACAAAGGTCAAGCCTGAATAGAATAAAATCTATTAATTTGACTACATAAGACATAATTCCCCACAAGCTAACATAGTGAGGGGGAATCACAACCAAAGAATCCCTACTGCACAAGAAAGGGCTCTAAAGATCTAAATGGATCATTTGAATGAGACCTGCATGTTGGGGGCGTTGCAAGCGATAGGAACTAAGTCGATCAAATATGTGGAACTGCGTCTGAGGTTGGATCATGAGCTATTGACATTAGGACATCTGGGGGGCTACTTGAAGGGCCACCCTATCATGAGGCATGAAACATCTCACACACATCTGGAAAATACTGGTACATCCCCAAATCTAATTCATTTTCATAATGAGTTATTGGATAATTTGGAGAGGAGGAGAAGGCCATAAATATTGAGGAGATCGTAGTGGACAAACCGACCGTTAGAGTTTGGATATGTGACTTTCAGACAGATGGCCTTACTTGTCTAAAAATGGCCTCAATGCTTTGTGGAAGGATGGTCCCTGGTGAAGAATAAAGGTAAGAAGAGGAATACATGAATGAAATACTAGAGAAGGTCTAGGATCATCCCAACCCACTAAGTCAAATATGGGATCGGGTGATAAGTGTGATATTACATAGAGTAGAATATTTGAAGATATGGTATCAGGCATCTACAATATGTGACGTGTATATGGAAAACCAAAGAGACCGATAAGATAAACTATCCAAGAGATGAGAGGATAACCAACCATACCTAGATCATTGGGGTCTAGGTCGAGACCAATATTGATAAAATGAGAAGGTGGTCAAGGGCCATCATGCCCCCAATGATGAGATACTTTTCCCCAATATATGATGATGGAGGGGAATGATCGGGTATGCAAGGGTGGGAATAATGCCCCTAACTGAAGGAGATTGTGGAGCACCATTGTTATAACATCATTTAGCACTCCTTTAGACTTGATGGTCTTATATAGCCTTGGGTAGCCTTTTCTCATGTAGACTTGATCTTCTATTAAAAAATAATATTTTAAATTCCATATGTGACTTTTCCCATACAAAAGTACGTACATACATGGGTTTTATAACTATATACCCGTGTATACCTTTTAAAATATGAAAAAATAAAATAATATGCTATTTTTTGAGTGTGGTTCATGGGTTTTATTGAGAGCCCACCTACAAGAGCCCATAGCACAACAGAATTAACTAATTTGAGGTGATATATATACATCCCCTAGGTAGGCCTAAAGTACATAAGAGAAAGGATATCAACATTATACCCATTTTTATCCAAGATCAAGCCTGATTTGCACATGCCTCCTGCACTCCTAGTATCTATGGAAACCATGGTTTTATTTGCAGAGATTTTCATCATCTTTATAGCATATCCTTGCATTTTTTTAGAGAGGTTGTCTTCGTGGCTCAGGCTGGATGGATCCAGAGGAAGGATTCATCAGTGCTTTGACTTGGATCAGGTTTAACCTTTCATGTGCCTATTGTTGTTAGTCAATAAAAAAACTCATGTCTTGTTCCTAATATGTTATTGTCTCATAAATATTAATTTTTATGATTATACATGATGATCTAACATATATTTTATGTATGCACATTGAATTATCTATCATGTATTTGCTTTTGTGAATTGACTTGCAGGACAACTTGTTTTGGAGGAAGCATAGGGTTTGGAACCTACGGGAACATCATCAAATGTAGGAACTACGAGTATGTTTCCAAGTCCACATTTATAAATTCATATGTTTGGCATGCTTGCTTGACTACTCTTTGTTGATTATCTTGCTTTTCTTTGTTGAGGTTGTCAACCCTTACCTTAAAGAACTTTTCTTGCCAACAACCATTATGTTCCAAGTGCTCAAATAAAGGATTCAAGCATTCCACCCTAGTGGCATGAGGTCCTTCAAAGGATAATGATTAGATGTAGGGGCATATGTGCCCCCAAAATTTGGATACATAAAATGGTTATGCATCATGATGACAATGTGGTTTTCCATTTGTTTATTTTATGGATGCCTTCTTGTGGGAAGAATGTGTCATGGGTGCAATAAGAGAAATGAAATGGTGAATTACCAATCTCGTTTAGCACTACATATAAGAGTCAAATGGATTGAATCTATGGGTTCGCATACATGATGTCACTATACCAAAGAGTGGCTTCATATATAATAAATTGATGCTCACCTAGTCGACATGGTGGTTGAACAAAAACGATGTCTAATGAACTAGTTTGTTGATGTAAGATGGAGGAATGATTAAGTGGATCATCCCTAGAGTGATATAAAGTGATATGAGACTCTATAGGTTCTTCTAAATGGGGAAGAATAATGGTACTAGAGTCGCCACTACTAGATGCACTGGGAGGTTTGGGGAGAATTGCTTCTCCTAAACTCTCAAAAATGGATGCCTCCTTACCCAAACATTGTTTGGAAATTTCATGTCCACAACGTGGATGTGGATCGAAATCATGGGTCCAAAGTAAGAGGTGATTGAATTGATCAACCTCATCATGGATGAAGTATTTGGACTCGACAACATATTGGTCATGGGTTTTCTATGGAAGGAGGTACACACGATGGTGCATATCGTCCCAAGGATAATTAGGGGTGGTCATGGCTTCCATGATGTCTTAATTGGAATGAAAGATGGGAGGATGGGAGGAAGAGAGACCACATGATGAAGAGGAGCTACATGATGCATCGTCATGAGAGAAAAGGTTCACATGCGCATCATCAAAAAGAGGAGACAAAATACTTGTAGATGTGACATCTACCAATGTTGAGACCGAAGTGTTTGCCAAAGAAGGTTTGACAGAATCACAATAGGAAAATTCAAGAGAGTCCCAATAGATCGATCTCATTGATGACGATAGGTAGATAATAGGGGTAGAACCATATGTCATCTCGACATGATGAGGTGGAATCACAATGGTGGGTTGGGAAACCTCATGTTATGGCATAACAATGAAGCCGGAACCCACAAATAGAGGAGAAGTGAAATCAATACGAGCGAAATCTAACTCGTGAAGCACTTGAAGTGTATCACAGAAATCTACGAGACAAGGACAATGATGGGAGTAATGGCCATAATTATCACACAAAGAAAAAGTGTGATTCACGAACAAGGATATGTTATTCTTAACTAACTCAAGTAAGGTGAAATGGATCTTAGGAATGTTAGAGTCAGGAAAGGTATCAAACACCACATTTTTTATATGAGGGAGGTTAGGACAATTATTGGTGGCATTCCCAAAATCATCACACAAAGTGCAAGGAGGAGCAAGTTTTAGTGGTTTAGGAGGAACTAGAGTTGTTTGGGGTGCCTTGTCTTTGGGTTCATTTTTCTGGGCTTTGTCCCCCTCACTAGATTCTTTCACAATAAGGTTGGCTTCATGCTGAGGTTGTTATGGAACTGAAGCAAAGGAAGGGGTGGGAACAACAGGTTGAACTAGTGTTAAAGCTGTGTAAGGTTTGAGTTGATTGGGAGGAATGTTTGCAGGAGGATCAATTTACCAGACTGGGATCCCTAAGGTAATGTTAGGTAAACTCAACATAGCCATAATAAGGGGTAGAAAAGATTCCAGGTGGTAGGAATAAGAAAGACATATAACCATAAGGGTAATGACCTAGGGGAACTGCTCCCAGATGGTTAAGACCTAGGAGAATGGTTCCGAGCTAAAAATCTCAAGGAGGGATAGGAGTGGAAGGGAATGGGCCTGGAGGAATTGTACCTAAGGTCTGGGTTGAGTTAGGAGTAGGAGGTTGTGGAGGAGTTGGATGTTGTGAAGGCATACTAGACCATTTGTGGGTGGCCCATGATGCCTGAAGCATGCAAACACTAGACGAGCTAGGTTCAGAAGGGATTAACAGTGGGCCATAATAAGCCCCAGGAAGTGTGGAACCTTTATAGACTACAGGAGACACATCAGTAAGGGAAGTGATATTCTTATTTCCAGTCATTTTATGAGATAGTAGCCTCAGGAGATGTTTGAGACTGAGGATCATAGTAATTCAGTTGATCGATAGTGACAATCTTTCCATTGTGGGAAAGAACGTCTCATGAAATACATTGGATGCGATTGCGGACATGGAATATGTGTAACTATGAACCAACAAGATGGTATAATATAATGGGGCATCAATGGCTTTGATATCAATTAAGACAGTCTTGCCAACAGTGGTGATGGGAAAACTGTGATACAAATTGAGGGGCTGCAAGGGATGGTCATCCAAAGCATGAATAGTGATAGTGGATGGGGATAGGTCAGGGCATCTAAGTTTCTTCTGAACACTAGCAACCATAACACATGTGGAGGTGCCTTCATCTATGATACATTGCTGGATTATGGATTTCTTTATGGAGACAGGTATTTGAAAGGAAACCAAGGAAGGAAGGGGGGGATGTTCCACTTTTTCAACGTCAAAGACAATCATATGATCATCAGAAGGATCCAAAACACCTAAAGTAGAATTAGAGGAAATTTCAGTCTAAAAGTGGCCTCCTAAGGAAAAATAATAAAATAATAAAATAAGAGTTATAAATTTTGGAAGGAAAAGAAGAAAACAACTTTTTCTTATTGTATTTTTGGTTTATCTCCTTATATGTTTACTCAAATTTCAAGTGTATACGCTCATTGGATGCGAAATTAAATTTTGCATCCAATGAGTACCCATTATGCATACGTTTGAGAAGACCCACATTGATAAAAAAAAAAATGAAGACATATTTAAAAATCATGTTCAACATGTTTTTCTAATGTATCTTCAATTTTTCTCAATGTGGGTCTTCTCAAAAGTATGCATAATGGGTACTTGTTGGATATGGAATTTAATTTTGCATCCAATGAGTGTCTACACTTTAAATTTGAGTAAATTTATAAGGAGATAAGCCAAAAGTACAATTAAAAAAAAATAGTTTCTTTTATTTTCCCTCCAAAATATTCACATATACCTCTTTTTAAATTCAAAGGATTTTAATTGGTTTACATATTATGTACGTGAAAATTCCATGGGCACTTTTAGGCTGATATTTCATCTAATGAGAGTAAAGCTTTCCATTGGGATGGGCTTATCTAGAGGAATTCCCACGTGACATGGTAGCAGGAGACTGCAACAGTTCACTTACTATGCTATAGGTATGGGTGGTTTTAGCAGAAGCAACATTTTGACATAATAGACCTTTGGGGATGTTGGGGGGAACCTCAAATTTAGGTGGAGGGATCTATAAGGTGCCATTTGGTGATAATAGAGGCTTAGTGGATACTTTGGGTTGGGAATCAAACTCTCAATCTGTAGGGGGCTTGTTGTATTAGCACGATCGAATCTAGAGGTTGACTTGTTGGGTGTTGACTTCATCGGAATTCATCATGAGAATCTGGTAGTTGCTCAAGCCATATTGTGAAGGTTGAGGAGCTGCATTACCCTCTATTGGTTGGTGTTGTAGTGAATAAAACCACCCTCCAATATTTTTCCTTCACTTTGTTTTGGAGCCTCTCTCCTTAAATATTAGCAGCTTGTCTTGCACTACTTAGGTACTTGTGTTTTCTTTTGAATTTATCTTTAGCTTTACAACTTGTGTTCACTTAATTTATTTGTTATCTAACTACAAGATGAACCCTTGTGACTTGGTTGCATCCAATTTTTTCATTGCCATGTCAAACTGTGCAATCCTAGAGGGCAACCAACCTTGCTCTCAAAAATTGCACAGTGCAACCCAAAAGTGATCCTTTCTCTCAACAATTGCACAAATCAACCCAGCAGTGAGCTTCAACTCCATAATTCTGCAGAGCCAACTTATAACTTGTCCTTAGTTTGGAAACTGCACAGAGCATGAGAGGTAGCTAGAGCCACTAACCCCAAAAATTGTGTAGATCATACTATGCTCAAAAATTTCTCAGTGCATGAACTAGAGAGTTGCTTGATCCTTCCCAGAACTGCGCAATATTTCTAGGCATTGCATGGCATATTTCATGGAAAGGAAGAATCTAAGAGGAAAATCATCCCCAGGAAGTAGGGATATATTATTATTTTCCCGAAGGTGACACATTTCCATCTTTAGAAAACTCTGCCAAGTGTCGTTATTGTCCTCAATATCAAGCATACACATCATGAACTCCATTCTCCTCAAATCTATTTAATGGACACCTCTAGAGCACACTTATACATTCAATCACCAAGCTATATCTTCCCTAGGAGATCACAAAGCCTTCGGAGCATTGTCATCACTTTTCAGGGCAAGTTTTGCTTTTATCGCTCTTTGCTGTTTTTTCTGTCACTTTTGTTTGTTTAGCTTGTGAGAGTGTTATTTCACTCATTTTTTTCAATGATCACTGGCGTTTTTACATGTTTTAGCTTGTAGAAGTGTTTTTTCAAGTTATAGATTGCCTTCCCCAAGTGTCACATGAGTTTTCATGTTTTTGCACCAATGGTCATCATTGCAGCAACTCCCTTCACATGCATTGTGTTCCTGCAATTTGATCCATTGTTGCACTTGTTTTACATGTACACATCTACAGTTAGTTATATTTGCACTCAATATCACACCATCCTTCAGATATACTTTTTTTAACGCTTCCCATGAACAGGTTTGGGCTCCCCGTGCCCAAGTTAAACATCTCACTGCTTGCATTGCACAATCTGGTAGCTTAAGTCCTTTTCCTTGGCTTCTAGAATTGCGCAGATCCTGTCCTAGGATAGCTCCAATTGCACACTATGAAATTCTAGGAGTTAGTCTCCTAGCTTGGCCAAGACTTGTCCCAGGCTGAACTGTGCATTGTGCAATTAGAGTCATCAAGCGTCCACACTAACTCCTAGGACTACATAGTTCCCATAATCAGTCAGTCACCCCTGTCAGTCAAAAATGCACATTTCCTCTCATTAAATGCCCTGGTCGCTGCTTGATCATGTTGCACAGTTAGATTTGTAAGATCTAATGTTTTCTTTCCATGAGTGCATGTTTTGTCCCACAGGTACCACACTCATGAAGCGCTTCTCTCCAGTAGTCATTACACCATGGCACCAAAGAGATTTGTTTCAAGAGTGATCACTTAAAGAAGTACTGGGGAAGTAGTTGAGAAAGTGCCAGTTTACTTGACAATATATGCATATGCCCAACTGTTTACATAAATGAGTCAGTACTAACATGGCAGCAAGACCAACAATAGTGGCAGAAGGCAATAATGCAATACAATATCAAGGAAGGAGGAAATTGTTGACGTAACAGATCAGGGAGAACAAACCTGCAAAGTGAAAGTAGATTCAATATTCATGCCAATATATTTGACAAAAGAAGAAAAAGGAATCAGAGGACACAACATCAACGTGAAGGAAGAGAGAAAAGTAGAGCTTGTAGGTAGAAAAACTGAGATCGAAGCAAGCAGAACAAGAGTTGAAGGAAGAACAAGAGCTGAGAAGAAGAAACATGAAGAAGAACAAAGGCAAGGCACAATGACATAAAAAATATCGCTAATACATGTTGATGAGATGGAATAGATAGCAGTTGAGGAAGAGAGTGAACAGATGCAGGTTCCCTCACTAAAGCTAATAACAAGAACCAAGTCTGGATGGAGGTCGATAGGTACACAAAGCAATTGACGTGCAAGGCCACCAGTGATGACTTGCAGCTGAGTGCAGAAAACATGCATAAGTACATTGGTGGTTCAGCCACACTTAAGACAATGTTGTGCATGCTTCAAGATGAGACAGAAATAGGTTCCAAGACCACATGCCTAGATGCCATGGAGGCAAGAGTTCGCTTTCAACAAGACAACATCAAGTAGTTTGGGGATATCACAACACAATACCAAGGTTGGCATCAATACATGACTGAGAAGCATCAAGTGGATGTTTCCGAGTTGATCTTTCCCCAAACCTCAGACTCATAGTGTTTTGTCTTGTTAGGCTATCTCTAGCCCATTTTGTCTCACATGGGTACATGTGGAAAATTTTATTATTGTAAATATGTTGTAAGTGAGATTCCAAGGGTCACTAGTGTAATGTGAACAGAAACTATGTAATGTGAAGAGTCATGAGGGTAGTCCAAGAGTCAAAGGGGAATCTCAAGGGTCACCCGACCCTTTACTATATGTATAACCTACTAACTCATAGTATAAGGCTTTTGGAGCAAAGAGTTTGGCTAGGCATTGCTTAGAGAAGTCTTGGGGAGTATTATGATGAGCCTTGGCTTCTCCACAACGTAAAGCGAATACGTATCTTTGGCAGAGCAGGTGGTGTTGATTGTAATGTTCCACTATTGGGGCTAGTGGGGTTGTCAATGGTGTATGTATGGATGGAATTTTCACTTAATAATATATAATAGAGCCAACATGTTTTCATGCATATGTTGTTATTGTAGTTGGACCATTTTGGTTGCTTTAGCAATGTATGTTATTTAACTTACGCATTTTTGTATGAACTATTTTGTATGCAATTGTATGAATCTTGTTGCAGATGTGTTGTTGGTTTAACCCATCACTTTGGTTTATGGACTATTCCGCTTTTCAGCTTGTGATGTCATTCCGCTTATGTGTTCCTTTCAGGCTGTGTACTATTACAGGCTTCTAAGCGACACACATCCTTTTCTCCTTCGTATGTTACATTCCCCATGCATCTCACTTGACTCATTGCAAGGTCATACACTTACTTCCGACAAAATTAGCACACTTACCTTTGCTCACTACCGCAGTCAAGGCGTTAATTTACTACCCACTGCTATGACTCCTACTCCAAATGGCCTGAGTTCTAGTTGAGACTTCTTACTGGGGAGATCCCTTGACATGTTGGCAGATCCAACATCATCAACATTTCTGGTGCTAGAAGGAGGGCTAGATGACAAGCTGAGTCCACCAATTCTGTTTTGAATCTCTGCACGTCATTCATGACTTATATTATAATCTCAAATCCAACATGTTTTTCTCATGCACGTGATTTCGAAGTGTCAGGGAACTTCATTGATGACTTATCACAAATTAAGTACGAGGGTGAAGGTGCAGTAGCCCTGCTAAGGCACGGAGTTTCCTTCGTAGACTTCTGTCACAAGAATGAGGGCCCCTGAAATGACATTGCCTATGGTTTGTTCACTTACACGCTCGATGGGCATGATGCCCAATCGTGTCACACATTGCCCACAATATCTACTCACTTGTATGATCACATTATCAGAGATTTAATATGTGCCTTCTATCATTATGATCGTAAGGAAATCAACAAAAAAGTTCTGGAATTACAGAAAGCAGTTGATGAATCTATTGCACAATTTTGTGCATGCTTCTTGAATCTTGCTTTTCGAATCCCTGAATATGAAATTGACTGGAGATTTCTCAAATAAATATTCGAGTATCTTCTTCACATATCTGAAAATCCACATGCATTGAAGTCATTTAAAACCCTCTGAGCTAATGGTTATGTTAGGTTCTCGTAGTCTTGAGGTCAGTTCCACTCCTGATCAAAAATCTGTTGAAACACCCCACATGTCATCACTCTCCTGTTTGCACTGAAAATCAATCCGACCCACATATTTCACTTCCTCCACCAAAATGACATGATACTATCTCTCATACATTGGAGGTGTCATATGTAGCAAGTCATGTTTCCAAACACACATTTTCTTGTTTCTTCCTGTTTTCTCATATGTCAAGGTCAAAAGAGTGTACATGCTTGTTTTCTACGCAACGTATGTTTCCACGCCATGGTACGCCCACAAAGTGTATGTCTTATTCTTTTAATTTTTTCTTTGTTGTGGACGCAATTAAACTTCGAGTGTGTTTGTATACAATATTTTATATTTTTTGTGCACTGGTTTACCTGAATATATTTCTTTTCAACCATGCCTTCACCAACATGGGCCGACCAATGCGCTAGTGGCTGCATTGGAAATATCACTTCATGTAAGAAGGTCCATGCATTTTTTATCTTAGAAGTAGGAGTAGTGTTTTCGTTCTTGTTTTTCTTTCACTTACATGTTTTCCTATTATTTTTCTTATGTCCTTTGTTTGCTTGTTATGTATTGTAGGATTAGTTTCAAATGAAATTGTATTTGACTCTTAAGACAAGTAGGGTAAAGTACAAGAGGATTTGTATAGATATCAACATTTGGTTATCTGTTATCCCCTCTCTTTATGAAGAGCTTGAGTTCTTCAGTCAATGATACCCTAATGGAAAATACATTCTATTCAGAGTCTTGGGTGAAAACACAACGCTTGCACTTTTAACTACTGCCACCTACTCTAATCCGTTTTTATATATTTGGTTAACCCTTGTAAACTCATTCAAGTAGAGTAAAGTGACAAGGGAAACCTTAAAAAGCATGTCAGAGGTATATATAACATACTTCTCTGAAGGGAAAACCTATTTTTCTTGCAATAATTTGGGATCCCTCTTCTGCGTCATGAAATAAATAAGTGCATATGCGCAGTTCTCTAAAAGCTTATCTATATCTATCTATCTATATCTACATAGATATATATATATATATATATATATATATATATATATATATATATATATATATATATTATATATATATATATATATATATATATATATATATATATATATATATATTATATATATATATATATATATATATATAACGTGAAAGAAGAGAAAGGCTTCTTGTGTAGAGAGGCAAAGCAAGTAACTCCACCAAGGTACTGTCTAGGCTCGTTGGCAGAGGAGCGATGCTTGTGTTCTTGAAGTGACTTCGTCAGGGTACTGTGCAGGCCTGCTGGCGGCAGAGCAACACTAGAGATGAAACTTAAACTCTAACAATCTACATTACTTGTTCATTAATATACCCCCCATCCCTAATCAAAACAATTCAGTTGACTTGGCTTGGTATGTGTGTTGATTGATCAAGAGAATAGCAAGGACTATATATTTAACTCAAGCTAGTGAGGAAGCCATAACAATCAAAGAATTGAACAATACTTCCAGAGGAGTTAGACTCGCTTTACACGAGACAAGGTCCATACAGATAGCTAGAGTTATACTAGTGTGTCGCCAATGTTGTAGCGGCTACAACCACCCTCCAAAATTTTGTCTTTGCTTCATTTTGGAGCCTCTCTCCTTAAATCTTAGCAGCTTACATGCTCGGGTAATTCTGTTTTCATTTCAATTTATATTTTTCTTTCCAACTTGTTTTCGCTTACTTGCTTTTTTGTCTAACCATAATTTGACACCTCGTGACTTGGTTGCATCTAGTTCTTGCACTGCCTTGGAAAAAAGCGCAGTCCTAGAGGGGAAACAACCTTGCTCTCAAGAATTGCGTAGTGTAGCCCAGTAGTGAGCCTTTCTCTCAATAATTGCGTAGATCAACCCAATAGTGAGATTATGTTCTAGAACTACACAAACCCAACTGACAAATTCTTTTCAGCTAGGAAAATGCGTAGAGCATGAGAGGCAGCGAGAGCCACTTAGCCCAGAAATTGAGCAGAACATAGTGTGCTGAGAAATTGCTCAGTGCATGAAACAGAGAGTTTTCTGGAACTTCCTAGAAATATGCAATCTTTCCAGGTAGTGCATGGTAGTTTTACCAAAAAGAAAGAAGCTAAGAGGAAAAAAATCTCTAGGAGTAGGGATCTATTATTAGTTTCCCGAAGGTGGTGCATTTCCATCTTTAGAAGTTCTTTCCAAGTGTCATTGTTGTCCTTGATTGCAAGCATACACGTCATGAACTCCATTATGCTCAATTGTATTTAATGGACGCCTCTGGAGTGCACTTATACATTCAATCATCAATCTCTAGCTTCCTTAGGAGATCAAGGAGCCTTCAGAGCATTGTCATCGCTTTTCGGGATGAGTTTTTCTTTTATCGCCCTTTGCCGCCTTTTCTGTCATTTTTTTTGTTTAGCTTGCTAGAGCATTGTTTCACTCCTTTTTTTGAACGACTGCTAGCATTTTAACTTGTTTTAGCTTTTAGAAGTGTTGTTTCAAGTTATAGATTCCCTTCCCTAAGTGTCGAATGAGTTTTCATGTTTTTGCACCAACGGTCGTCATTGCAACTGTTGGGACAAGGCCCCTTGGGGTCAATTTTGTAAAGAATTTTGTTATTATTGTAAAATCTCTACATTTTGAGGAGCGGAGCACGCAGGTCGATAGGAATCAAAGGGTCTTACGAAGGTCAAATCCCCTTATTTTATTAGGAGTTACTATAATTTCTGGGTTTCAAGGGTTAGGGTTTGAAAAGGTCAGAATAAAGCCCTAAAAAAACACATCACATAGTCCTTTGGATGAAAAAACATGGTTCTAGCATCCCCCAATACTACATCTGCTAAGAATGAAACCTGCGCTATGCGGGTTGTTGCCGAAAGTGCCGGTAATGTAGGGTTTTGTTGGTTAGCGCAACTAACTCTAAACCTGGGTCCAAGCCCCCTTAAGCCAACAAATGGTTCCATTGTCAGGACCAGGATCTATCTGAGAAATGTGTGATGTGGCATAAGTGTCTATTGACTAAGAAAGAGATCGAGAAGTGGATATATCGGAAGCTGCACAAGTTTGCAGCCCAGGAAAATAGGAATCCACACCTGTTAAATAAAGAGTGG
Source organism: Pinus taeda (assembly GCA_000404065.3). Lineage (NCBI taxonomy): Eukaryota > Viridiplantae > Streptophyta > Pinopsida > Pinales > Pinaceae > Pinus > Pinus taeda. The sequence goes on from APFE031643010.1 coordinate 60,740, forward strand.
TTTAATAGATAATTGTATACAGAAGAACATGAAATTTTCTTTTGCTCTTTTTCGTGCAAGTTATGCAAATGGTTATCTAAATTAGTGGACGGTCAAGGTACATGGAAATTAGATAACCCTATTGTGTGCACTCCAGAGTTAATGAGGCTCCTGGAAGGTTCAGAAAACAAGATCGTGAGGGTTGTCGATTATTGGATTGATAGTATTTTGGGTGGATTCATTACTGAGTTCGCGATTGACACGTCTTTCAATTATAGTGAAGCTAAACATCGGTTTTTAAAAGGACTAAGAGGTAAGTATCTGAAGTCCCTCGAAATTTTTATTAAAATGTTATTGTGTGAGAAACAGGTTATGCCATTGAATTGATGTTTAGACAAGATTTGACGTGAGCTACGCAAAGTGGGAAACCATTCAGAAAAGATCTAGATTCAGGTGTTGAGTACAGTGCTTTGTTGGGAGCTCTTGATAGTGAAAAATACAGTAATAGTTTGAAGATGCCTCAAGGTGCGTTGCAAATGGTAATCAGGGTATCGTGGGAATACCACATCCATCCACTCCACCTCTGCCATCACCTCCACCTCACACACCTACACCTACAACTTTGCCTCCACCTCCACCTCCAATTTTCATATATGGTGAACTCTATGAATATGATCATATTATAGGGTCTCGGGACAAAAGACCCTGAACAATACTGGTTCTTAGCAGATGTTGTGTGGAAGTCACAGCAAATAACAGATGATGACTTGAAGAAAGCGCAGTTGGTCACAACATTGTAAGATAGGGTGTTAAGATGATATATTAAGTTTAGTATGACTCATATAGTTGTGACAATGAAAGATATGAAAGACGTGTTGCATAATGAATTTAAAAATCCTAAGTCTCTAGCCCAGTCGGTAACAGAGGTCAAAGAGATCAAGCAGAAAGTAAATGAGTTTGTGTGGGCTTTTGATCAAAGATTGAAATGTCTGCTGCAACAAGCTAATATGAATATCATGGATGAACAACATAAGGATTGATATATTGCTTTTTTATTACCTCATTTGAGATTTCCACTGTCACAACTAAAGATTGGAACACAGGCTAAGACATTGGAGATTTCTATGAAGTTGGAGGCCTCACCTATTCAAGATACAAATCTGGGAGTGCAACAGATTCAGTCGTAGTTGGCTAGCCTGTATATGGAGTTGTAGAGTCTCAAAAAGGGAAAAGAAGTCTAGAATGAGACCCGCACATAAGTATGGTGTTTAAAATGCAAAGTCCATGGTCACGACAAGGATCATTGCCCAGTGCATCAAAATTATCTAGTTGGGGGAGGTCTTGTCCCCCTAAAGCCATAAATACTGCTAGGATGAGTACATGTGTGGTACCATGGTGTGCTATCTACAAGCTCACAGGAAAACATGCGATAGACAATTGTCATTTGTTATAGAAGTTTGTACAGACTCCCCAACAACTGTATTGTAATTTTTGTAAGTCTGTAGGTCATGACGAGCATAAATGTCGAAGTTATGAATTAATGATGGAAGGAACACCAACATATAGAGTACAAATCGAGGCAAGTCTGCATAAGGATCAAGGTGCAACTGTAGTGCGCGGAGGATTCCATCGACGAGGAAGAGGATGAGGGAGAGGAGTTGGAAGAGGTCATGGTGAGATCATTTGTTACAATTACAGAGAACCAAGTCACTTTACACGAGATTTTCAGAATCCAATGCACCCCACATGTCAGTATGGAAGACAATTTGATCATGTCATAAATATTGTCTCATGTTCATCACAAAGATGCAAGAAATGAAGACCCAAACCCAGCAGCCTACGCAGAACATCCAAATGATGAGATCAGAACCATGCGAAGATGGACCCAATGTTAATATTATTACGCGGAGTGGTATAGCTATCGGGGAGGATAAAGGGAAACTACTCGAGTAAAATGTATGGGTATGCAAGGTTCTGACAAGGAGGCTAGATTTGATGTTAATAAAGTGAAGGAAACTTTTATGGAGGCAAAGAGGAGTTTTGCGAATGCAGGAGATTCTACATCAAGGGCTTAGAGTACACGCATGGATAAGCCTATAGAAATCAGTACTACACAAGAAACGGATCCATCATTGTTAATATATTTCTTACGAACCTGGATGAAGCTCCTAAAACATTAGAGGGTCTGCAAGAGTTGATAGATAACTGCACTGGGAAGGGTAAGCCACTTCCTGAACAATGCGCAATACATAAAAGACAAGGGTAAGAAAAGGATTGATCGCGAGATGAGATTGACTATCCAGATCAAAGAATTTGAAATGGACCAGGTAATTCTTGATTTTGGATCTGATGCCAATGTTTTGTCGAAGTGAACCTGGGAAAGAATTGGAAAACCAACACTAAAATGGTCCCTGATCCAGTTGAGAATGGAGAATTAGAAAAATATTATTCCTATGGGGCACCTATGTGGAGTAACTGTGGATATTGAAGTAGCCCGTGCCATATCCGATTTTGAAGTAATTGAAATAACGGATGAAGCGCACCATGACATTTGAGAAGAAGGAACTGAGGATTATTGTTCCACTGGATTCGACCAAAGGTGCACGATATACTGAACCAATCCGAGATTATTATGAGGAGGATGATATTAAGAAAATATATAAGATTATTGCATGGGATGAGGATTGGATCAACCCCACGGTGGATGGGCGAATTACTTCGGAGAAGGACAACTCTTGCAATTCAGATCGGATGAGGAGCTTGAGCACTGGCATAACAAGTTGCATGAGGTATCGACATTGCAATGTAATAGGTTTACTAGGTCACTCCAATGTATATCCACTGAGGTACGCAACTTACTGTATTATGATGGTTTAGAACATGTAGAGTTATTTCTGGATAAATTTGAAAGGGATGTACCGGAGGAACATCAGTTCCAGGTAGTAGAAATCAAGCTAAGGACTACGCCTACCATATGGTTGGGCACATATAAGAAAAACTTTGCAGGCTGGAAGGAATATCGATGGATGATGAATTTGCGATTTGGGTATGCCAATACCTGCATTGTAGAGAAATATACAGGAAAGAACGATCCACGCAAGCATCTAGCTCAATGGACAAATGCATGGGGATAAGAACCACAATGAGAATGGGTTCACATGTTCTACGACACTTTGGATACTATTCCGATGAACTGGTATCTAGAAACAAAGTTGTGACACAGAACCGCAAAGTGGGATATCCTGAAGGGAAGTTTCCTATTAAATTTCAGTTTTGAGGATGGATTTGAGTGTATTGATGAAGCATTACAAGAAATAAAAGTTGCAATATTCAGAATGCCTGAAGAATCTGCTACGTGGGTACAACCAGAATGGAGTACGCAATTGCGCCATGCTTTGGAATGTTATAATGTGACCACAGAGGAAGGTGAGGAAGATCCTAGGAACATAAATATTCCTAAGTCAGAAGGACAACGCGAAGTCATGGGGCATAAGATGGAAGTCCCTGACATCTCAAAGCCCTTGAAGACTACGCAGGTGAATATTGGTTCGGAAGCGTAACCGAAGTTCTCAAACATAGCTGACTATTGAGACATGGACACAATGGATAAAATCACAAAGATATTGCGTGAGTATTAGGACTTGTTTCCCACAAATTTCTCTGATGTAAAGGAGATAGTAGGTGATATGGGTGTCATGAAGATCACTCTAAATCTAGATGTGAAGCCAATGAAGCAACACCCATATCGGTTGAATCCTATGTACAAGGAAAAAGTGCACAAAGAATTGGATAAGATGCTTGCAGCCAGGATTATTGAGCCTGTCAAGGAATCAAATTAGGTTAGTCCTATGGTGGTTCAGGAAAATAAGACGAAGGGAAAAATTCGGATCTGTGTAGATTTAAGAAAGTTGAATGATGCTTGTGTCCATGATCCATTCCCTATGCCATTCATAGATGAAGTATTGGAGAATGTTGGAGGTCAGGAATCCTGTTCATTTACTGATGGGTTCTCAGGGTATCATCAGATCAAAATCATGCCAGATGATCAAAGTAAGACAACCTTCGCTACAGAATGGGGTTGTTTTCAGTATACAGTTGTGCTCTTTGTACTTAAGAATGCCCCTGCAATCTTCTCTAGGGTGGTAGTCATAACTTTCAAAGAATTTATTCATAAGTTTTTGGAGGTTTACTTTGATGATTGGACAATGTTTGGGTTAGTAAAGAAGCATGTTTCCAGTCTTTGCCTCATGTTGGATACTTGTCAAAAGTATCAGATATCCCTTAATCTGAAGAAGCACATATTCTACGTACCATATGGGATACTCTTGGGCCATGTTGTCTGTAAGCAGGGGTTGATGGTAGACCCTACCAAAATTGCAGTAATTATCAATTTGGATCCTCCGAGGAATGTCAAACAATTGCGCGCAACATTTGGACGTACAGGATATTATAAGAAGTTCATAAAATCATATGTGCAGATCATTGTGCCCATGGAGAGATTACTAAAGAAGGATGCAACGTTTTGCTGGGATGATGATTGCCATAAGAGTTTGGATGTATTAAAGGAAAAAATGGTTACAACACCTATTATAGTGTTCCCTAACTGGAAGAAGGAATTCCACGTACATGTAGATTGATCCTGCATAGCATTATGAGTTGTGCTAACCCAACCAAGCATAGGTGATATTAACCACCCAATATCATTTGCGAGCAGGAATTTGTCAAAGGCTAAAAATAATTATTGAACTACAGAGGGCAAAGGATTGGCCATGGTGTATGCACTCCAAAATTTGAGGCACTATTTGTTGGGTGCACACTTCAAAATTTACACAGACCATTCTGATTTGAAGTACCTGATCAACAAGCTTGTGTTGTGGGGCGGGGGGATTTGTATATGGTTGTTGTTCTTTCAAGATTATGACGTTGAAGTAGTTGTGAAGCTAGGGCTATTAAATGTTGGACCAGATCACCTCTCATGGATTGACAATGGCGACAAACCTACAAATATTGATGAAGGATTGCCTAATGAGCAGCTCTTTGATGTTTGCGTTGTATATGAACACTTTTCATATATAATTCATTTCTTGTCTACAGGTATAACTCCTAAAGGATATACGACATAGCAAAAGAAAGAATTGGTGGTCAGGGCTGCATATTTCTCTGTTATTACAGGGTACTTATATAAAATGGGATCAAATGACGTGTTGCGTAGGTATGTCCCGGATTATGGACGACAAAGTATCATCACTGAAGCACATGGACGGTTTACAGGAGGACATTATACTAGAACAAAAACTACGTAGAAGATCTTACGAGTCGAGCTATGGTGGTCAACTGTGCATAAGGATTATTGCAGGGCATGCGATGTCTATTAGAGAATGGGGAGGTTGACACGAAGGGATGAATTGCCTCTGAACCCACTAGTGTCGTTCCATGCTTTCGATAAGTCAGCAATAGACTCCGTGGGACCAATTCAGCCACTAGGAAAGAATACAAGAGCGAGATACATCATTAATGCAACCAAATACTTGACTGGGTGGGCTAAGGCGCAACAATTGTTTCCTTTCTTGAAGAATTCGAGATGTATCATCAGAAAAGAACACTGTATCATCCTCAAGCAAATGGAACAGTGGAAGCCTTTAATAAAATCCTGGAGAATGATTTAACGAATATTTGTAATGCAAAATGGAATTTGGATTTGTGCATACCAGCTATTCTATGGGCGTATAGAACTACCTGTAAAAATTTGATTGGACAGATACCGTTTAGACTGGTTTATGGACAAGAAGCCATAATGTTGATGGATTACATCATGCTAAGTCTGTGGATTGCTGAAATTACAAAGTTGGCCAATTGGGATGCCATGGAAGAATGCCTTGCGCAGACAGTTGAGTTGGAAGAAGATCGCTTCTTGGCTGGTTTTCATCAACAGGTGTAGAAGGATCGTGAAAAGGTATGGCATGATTGCCATTTTAAACAACACACCTTTAAAATTGGAGATTTATTACAATTGTATGATAGTAAGTTCACAAAGCTTCCATGGAATTTCCAGATGCATTGGCTATGCTTACATCATCAAAGAGATTATGGATGGATGTGCAGTTTAGCTCGTGAAGCTGAATGGGAAATTGTTTCTAGGAAAGGTCAATCGAAGCCAATTAAAGTTGTATAGTGGTAACCCCACCCCAACACAATGACTATATGAATGTATGATAGTCTTAGTACTCTCGGCAGTTTCAAGGGAGTGTGGGACTATAAACTACACTATCAGAAGGATGGTTTGGTGAAGTGAATGGGTTGTGCGATGAATCGAGGGAAGGCGAAAGGAGAGTTGCAACCAAGAAGTTGTGCTAGAATGGTGGGTCCCACATAGCCTGGCCAAAAAATCATTGTTTGGAGCACTATAGATGATTGGATGGCAATTTTTCTATTAAAGGGAGTGGGGGGGGAGCATTTAAAGAGCATATCTTTGGAAAAATTACGCCAAAAGTGCATTAATGACAGGAATCTGGAGGAAATGGATGGATTTGAATTCAAATTGGGCTATAAATACAACATCCTGCTCCACATTCAAACACTTTGCTTCCTGAGAAATTGCCTTGATATTTTGCACTTTAATTTGCGCCAAGAGAATTATTGCATCTCTGTAGAGGATTGGAAAATACTTTGAGAGAATATTTTGCAGCAAGGATTCGAGAATTTAATTGATTGGCAACGCAAGATATTCCTGGAGAGATTGACTACAACCCGATCTGATCCGACCCAACCTGTTCCTACAACTTTGCCTACTAGAGCACCTAGGTCAACAGGGCCTAAACCATATGCCTCTACGGTAGGAGAAACCGCGATAGGAGAAAAGAAGAAGAAGAATCCCTAGCAAGCACTGGTGCAGAAATCACCACATAAAAAGCCAACGAAGGTTAGACAAAAGGGGAAGATGGATAGAACTAAGCAGTCGATGGAACCCCTGGACTTAGACGAAGAATACCTCACCATGGGGATTGAAGAAATTGATGTAGATGAAGTCATGTCAATTACTCGACTATCGCCTTATATACCACTAAGGAAATCCACAACCAAGGTTACTAAAGACCGAGATTTCACAAAATTTATGGTCTCCACACCATTGTTTCCAGAGGACGTACCTTTTGAGGGAAATATGCTAGCCTGAATACCGTATTTAAAGATGGAGGACTGGGACCTAGGGGATCACGCAAAGTTCCTATAGATGGAACTGAGCAAATACCTAAAGAAGGTATACTATAAGGAGTCGATGTTACATGACTCAAACCAATGAAGTGGGTGACTAGAGTTGAGTGCGAGGGATTGCTCAACATGTTATGGGTGCCACATTTTAGCAGCAACACAATTAACACGATTTGTGTGCGTCAATTATTTTCATTGATTCATGATGGGTGCCTTTGGTTGGGAGGGCCCATCCAAATCACTGATATGCTGATTGACTGGATAACACTCTTGTCGTATGAAGGATTAGACATTGCAGATGCTTTCATAGGAAAATCATAGGACAAGAAGTTGGCAGATCAGATGAAGAGCAACTTCACGCTGGTGAAGAAGTCTCGCGGCTATGCGATTAGTTCCATCTTAGATGGCGCAGTGTAGTCACTGAAGGGGCCACTGCATGTTGAGACTTTAGAAGACACAGTGCACCTAGTACATCTAAAGAATTTGAGTCTGAATCTTGCGACGCTCCATATTCATACATTGCACGAGCTGCACCAAGGGGTATCAGATGAGCTCCGAGTTCGGGAACAATGATCACTACTAGTCATCAGCAAAGTAAAGACCAACAACCAGCAGATGTTCAAGGAAAAGGCACAGGCACTTAGGAACGGGAAGAAGTCATTGTGCATAGTCAACAACTAGAAGCAACAATAACATAGTCTTGTAGTGAGATTCCTGAGCTCCAGATCCCAGCAAAAGCAGACTCAGCAGAGAAGATACAAAAGTTATTTTTCACAGTAAAAGAATCAAAGGAGGAGATTGGCAAGGTCTAATTTGAGATGCAGTTGCAGATACATGAGCTCCAACTTAAGTTGCAGCCAACCACTCCTCCAAAAGTTAGAGAGCAATGCGAGGCTGCTATTAAAGAAGACATGACTACACTAGAAGCTACAATCAATGATTGCACCCATTTGTTTGAACATGCCATGGAAATATGGACCTCATTGTAGGAGAATCCAACTTTGCAGAAAATCAAAGTAGATATCCAAGAAAAGAAAAGGCAGTTCGACGAGATCAGAGCTACTGCGTGAACCTTAGAACCAGCACAAAGGTTCACCTTACTGTAGGAGGGGAAGTTCACCCAAATTGAGATCGATGAGTTGCATTGGAAGGAATCCATCATATCCTCAAGGATGCAACCCTGGGTAGATGAGGCTAGCCAGTTGACACAGATGGTGTAGAGCACGCTGAAGGCTATGCAACAGACACAGAGAACCATGGGCCTTGCAGTTGAAGGTCCAACTACAAATAAATTGGTTGAGGAGGTTCGTCAGGTTGTTGTGCAGGGACCATAGAACTTCAAACATTGAAGACAAAGTTCAGCAATCTTTAGGCAAAGATTGAGGCAACACTAGTAGAGTGACTCGAGACAAGTTAGGACTTTGTGTTGGGGACCTGTTGGGACAGGGTCCCCTGTGGTCAATTTTGTAAACAATTTTGTTATTATTGTAAAGTCTCTATATTTTGAGGAGTGGAGCGCGCTAGTCAATAGGAGTCAAATGGGCTTAAGAAGGTCAAAGCCACTTAGTTTATTAGGAGTTAAGTTGTTTTGTGACCCACCCATGCTTCAAAGACAATGGTATTGTAATAGAAGATGGTATAAAAAGGAGTCATAGAGAGTCATAAGAGGGATCAATCAAGAAATCTACAAGTGAATGGTCTAAGTAAGAGAAGTCTATTTTTTGTACTTAGGCAGAGGGGAAGGCTCCTGCAGCTATGTGCAGGAATACCTTGGTAAGTCTACAACTAAGTGCACAGGCCCCTACAACTATGTGCGGAGGGTTGAAAGAGTCTGTAATTGAATATATGAGAATAATAAAGGATGTTTTGGAGAATTATTTGTGTATCTGTGTGTTCGTGTTTACTTCTGAATTTACTATATATTCACTCTGTTTACTTAATAGAAGAGTGAAAGGGGTAAATTTGCTTAATTAATTGATGTTATGAATGTTTAGAACAATTATCAAAGAGTTTGGATCTGTTATTTGTTAGTTACTATAATTTCTGGGTTTCAAGGGTTAGGGTTCGTGAAGGTGAGAATAAAGCCATAAAAGTAACAAAAACACATAAAGTAGTCCTTTGAATGCAGAAACGTGGTTCTAGCATCCCCCAATACTGCCTCGGGTGAGACTGCAGCCTCTGCTGCGTGGGTTGTTACTGAAAGGGCCGGTAGTGTAGGGTTTTGTTGGTTAGTGTAGCTAACTCTGAACTTGGGTCCAAGCCCCCTTAAGCCAACAACGACAATTCCCTCCACATGCTTCATGTTCCTTCAATTGGATCCATTACTACACTTGTTTTAAATGTACACATGTACACTTACTCAGATCTACGCTCAACATCACACCATCCTTCAGATCTGCTTGTTTGCACGCTCCCCATTCTCATATCTCACATCTCACAGCATTCACTATGCAATGTGGGAGCTCAAGGCCTTTGCCTTGGCTTTTTGAATTGCACAGAGCCTATCCTAGGTAGGCTCCAACTATGTACTGCACAATTCTAGGATCCAGTCTCCCAGCTTGGCCACTAAGGTTGCGCAATGCGCAGTCTCTCAGAGGCCCTATCCCAAACTAAACTGCGTATTGCGCAGTTCTAGTCATCAATCTTCGATACTGTCTATTGGGACTATGTATTGCATAGTTCACTCAATTAGTTAGTCACTCCTGTCAAGAAAAGTTGTGCATTTCCTCTCATCATATGCCCTAGTTGTTGCTTGATCGTGTTGTGAAGTTAGATTTGTAAGAACCTATGTCCTCTTGCCATGAGTGTCCATTCTGTCCCACAAGTACCATACTCATGAAACACTTCTTTCCAATAGCCATTGCACCATGGCACCAAAGAGAGTTTTTTCAAGAGTGATCACTGAAAGCAGCATTGGGGAAGTATTTGAGCAAGCGCTAGTTTACTTGCCAATATATGTAGATGACCAATTGTTTATATAAAGTGAGTCAACACTAACATGGCAGCAAGACTAACAGTAGTGGTAGAAGGCAACAATCCAGTGCAGGATCAAAGAAAGAGGAAATTGTTGGCATAACAGTGGGAGAACAAAACTATAGAGTGAAATCGTATTCAATCTTCATGCAGGCATCTTTGACAGCAGAAGAAAAAGAAAGTAGAGGTTACAGACAGCAGATCGAAGGAAGAGATAAAAGTAGAGCTTGTAGATAGCAGAACTGAGATCGCAGCAAGTAGAACAAGAGTCGAAGGAAGAACATGAGTTGAGAAGAAGAAACAGGAAGAAGAACAAAGGCAAGGCACAATGATAGATCAAACAACGCTAATACAGGTTGATGAGCTAGAACAACCATCAACTGAGGAATACAGTGAACATATGTCGGTTCCCTCACCAAAGCTAAGCACAAGAACCAAGTCCGGCTGGAGGTCGATAGGTACATGGAGCAGTTGATGCATGAGGCCATCAGTGATGACTTGCAGTTGAGCATAGAAAACATGCAAAATTACATTGGTGGTCTAGCCACACTCAGGACAATGTTGAACATGCTTTGGGATGAGACAGACACAGGTTCCAATACCACATGTCTAGATGCCATGGAAGCAAGAGTCTTCTTTCACCAAGACAACATCAAGAAATTTGGGGACATCACAACAAAATACAAAGATTGGCATCAATACATGAGCCAGAAGCATCAAGTGGATGTTTCTGAGTTGGTCTTTCCCCAAACCTCAGAGTCATAGTGTTTTTTCTTGTTAGGTTGTCTCTAGTCTGTTACATGTGGAAAATTGTATTATTGTAAATATCTATAAGTGAGATTCCAAGTGTAACTAGTGGAATGTGAATAGTCACTATGTAATGTGAAGAGTCATGAGGGTATTCCAAGAGTCAAAGGGGAATGTCAAGGGTCACCCCACCCTTTGCTATATATAGAACCTCATAACTCATAGCATAAGGCTTTTGGGAGCCAAGCTTTTGGCTCGACATTGCTTAGAGAAGGCTTGGAGAGTATTGTGACAAGCCTTGGCTTCTCCATAACATAGAGTAGGTACATCCCTTTGGAGGAGCAAGAAGTTTTGACTGTAATGTTCCACTATTAGGGAAAGTGGTTGCCAATGGTGTATGTATGGATGGAACTTTCACTTAATAATATATAACAAAGCCAAAATGTTTTCATGCACATGTTGTTATTGTAGTTGGACTATTCTGGTTGCTTTAGAAATGTCTGTTATTTAACTTACTCATTTTTGTATGAACTATTTTGTATGCAATTATATGAATCTTGTTGTGGATGTGTTGTTGGTTTAACCAGTCACTTGGGTTTGTGGACTATTCCACTTTCCAACTTGTGATGTCATTCTGCTTGTGTGTTCCTTTCAAGTTGTGTACTATTATAGGCTTCTAAGGTGTTAGGGTCCTATAATAATAGGATTCATATTTTTGAATTGAATATGATTAGTCTTGTACTATTTTACATACTTTTTCTCACTGCAAATTTTTTCCCATATTAAATACTTTTTCTTTCTACAAAAATTTTTCCCATATTAAAAATAAAAAATGTAAAGAGGGTGAAGTCATAAAAGAAAAATCATAGGACTGAGAGCAAAGGATCAAAAAAGAAAATAAAATATTAACCCCACCAAAAAGAGATAAAAATAGATTCTGAAAGTGATGCAAATTCAAATGCCACTACTTTTTACTTTGCTTTACAAAATAAGATTTTATGCAACTTGTCAAAAATGCCACAATCCATGATGGTCAAAATGTTTAATCTTGATTCATTGATTCTTTAAATTTCATGCTAATAGATAGAGAATAAAGATCTAGCCAAACTGTTTAATCTTGGCAGATCAATAGTTAGGTCGAGAATAATAATGAGCTAACCAGTTTAATCTGAGCCATTGGAAAGTCATAAGGTTAGAATTAGATAGTTTTTCTTACAAAAGAAAATAAATAAAGGGGCAAGAAGCTCAAATGCACCCAGTAAATAAGGAAAAAAGTTAGGGTAAATGATGGGTAGGCAGAAGCAATTTTCCCAAGGCATGCAGATCATCAATTGGCTCATTTTATATTACTAACTTCCTTCCAAACTCATTTTTATTTGTAACAAAACCCCTTCCCTATTCATTTCCCCTTGTTCTAACACATTCCCCTTCCCAATTTTCCCCTTATTCTAACCCTTTCCCTTTCCTAAAACCCTTTCCCTAACTTAAAAAACCCATTCCCATCATTAAAACCCTTCCCTTAAGGTAATCAGGCCCCATGTAAAAGTCCCCCCCGATATTATTTAACTCATCCTTAATGTGTTTCTAACACTCGCTCTCATATTCCCCAAGATCCCTTTATATTATTTTAACCTATATTTTTGATATATTTATTCCCCACCATATAATCCTAACCCCCACCATATTAAACCTTCAAAATATGTAGTATACCCCTCCGCATAAACTCCCACTATCATTTAAACCTTCACCTATCTATAACCCGAACCCACACACCAACTCATCCCTCACAAATCCGCCACACGATAACCCTCCAATCACCCACCTCCAAATCCAACGGCTCGCATCCCATATTGCACGCTCCGACGTCCAACCTTTAACATTCCAAAAGCATGCGAGATTAGCGGTTTTGCCTGCTCGCCTTTTTGCTACGTGGTAGCCCCATGTTATATCATTTACTTCAAAATAATACCACCCTACCACTCAAAAGTGGTGTGATAAACCACCTTACCACCTCCTCGTGTTATATGAAACCACCCTATTATTTAAATTTAACCTCGCGCCCAAAGATTGACCACTAATTGGTTAAAAACAAAATAAACCACCCTTTCCAACCTTTTCACTGTTATTTGTTGGCATTATGGTTCTGGTATGATTATATGTTTTAGATGTTGTACTTGATGGCAACACCCATGGCATGGCTCTCATTTTGATGAAAATAAAGAAGTACGCAGGAGAACAGTTCAGGAGGTGTGTACCCGCAGGTATACCGTGCAGGGACCGCGTCCAAATACGCGGGTTACCCATTCATGGGGTGCGTACCCCAGTGCACATACTTCAAAACAGTAAAGCGCCCACTCATGGGGTCTCTCATGGTATTTAGCCGACGGTTTTGTGTTATTATGGTGTCGGCCCGTGGTATTAGTCCATGTTTTAAGGAAGATCATGCCTATATAAAGCTAAGGAGATCATTTGGCTTTAGCATCTTTTGGTGTGTTGAATATCTTAAGATCTGATATTGGGTTCTCGGTTTAAAAGCTTGATCTTTAGAAGAGAACTTGGAAGCGAATCTGTGAAGGGTGATCTCTCGAGCGCAAGATTAGATCTGAGTATCTGACTGTATTGGCCCTAATCAGAGGTGCGCAAGTGATCAACAGTGACAGTGCGTGGGTACGCAGAGGAAACAAAGGGTCAGTGCGTGGATACGCAGAAGAGACGAAGGGGCAGTGCGTGGGTACGTAGAGGCGACAAAGGTGAATTGTGTGGGTATGCAGCGCAACAGTGTATCAGGTGCATGCTTACTGTTTGAGTACGCGGCGCGACAGAATTTCTAGGTGCATACCTACTGTGATAGTACGCGGCGCGATAGTTCTTCTGGGTGCGTGATTTCTGTGCAGTACGCGGCGTGATAGTACATTTTGGTGCGTACTGTATGCAGATCAAGGAAAGGAGCAGTGCGTGGCCACGCAGTACAGCAGAAGTAACTCTGCAGGTATACGCAGAGAAGCAGAGGGTGAAGTGCATAGCGACGCAGGCCAGTAAGAAGAAAACTACGTATCTGTGTTAAGATCTTCTGTTGGTTGAATGTTTCTTGTTGATAAGGTGTTCTGGGTTCAGTTTTGTTACTGTTGATCTGGTTATTGCAGCTGACTATATAATTTACATGTACTTGATGATCATTTGATGTATATGGATCCAGTTTGAAAATTTATGAAAAGTGGTCCTTGAAAAGAAGTAGGGGGTTGTAGCTCCCTTCCAGGAGAGACTGGAAAACGAGAGAGAGTTGTAGCTCTCTGCAGGTTGCAGCCTGCGTACTGGTAAAGGACTGCACCAGTACAAGACCATTGTAAAAGGAGTTTCTAATTTGAAAGAAGATAGAGACATATTGCAGCAGGTGGTTTTCACCCACATTGGGTTTCCACCTTATATCTGGTGTTCTTTGATGTGACTGTCTGTTTTTCTTGTTCATGCTCATTGTTTTATGGTACTGATATGCAAAAATAATTCAAAGTATAAATAAGGAAGAATTGTTAAAAGGACTAGATAATACTGATTCACCCCCCCTCTCAGTATTATTTTCAACAATTGGTATCAGAGCAGGTCCTTCTAAAGAAGCTTGATCGCTTGAAGGAAGATCTTTCATCATGAGCAACTACGAGAGGAAAGCATCTATCAGGCCACCGGTTTTTGATGGGACAAACTTCAATTATTGGAAGGTAAGAGTTACTGCCTATCTTCAATCTCTTGGTATAGAAGTTTAGAACATCGTAGAGACAGGCTATGATTTTCCTTCAACTACTCCTACAGATGCAGACGAGAAGAAGAAGTATGAAACAAATGCAAAAGCAGTCAGTACCCTATTATGATGTATATCCCAATCGGAATTCATGAAGGTAATGCACTATAAATCCGCAAAAGAGATATGGGACAAAATTGTCACGAGCTATGAAGGAGATGAACAGGTAAAGCGTGCCAAACTTCAAACTCTCAGGATTCATTATGAGACTCTCAAGATGTATAATGATGAAAGTGTGGCTAACTATTTTCTTCGGGTAGATGAAGTTGTTAATTGTATGAAAAATTTGGGTGAAGAAATAAAAGAGGCTATTGTGGTTGAAAAGGTTCTAAGATCATTTTCCCCCAAGTTTGAATCTAAAGTATCTGCTATAGAAGAAAAAGAAAATCTACGAATTCTTACTATGTCTCAGCTGCATGGAATTCTAACTGCTTATGAAATGAGAAAGGGAGGTCCATCAGATAGAAGAGAAGCTGCTTTCAAGGCATCAGGCAAAGGAGAGTATTATGAAGCAAGTCACGTCCCAGAAGAAGAGGAAGAAGAATCAAATTTTGTCAGAAATCTTCAAAAGGGTTCTGGAAGGTTCAGAGGTAAGTTGCCTTTTAAATGCTTTGCTTGTGGAAGAGTAGGTCATTATGCTGCAAAATGTCCTTATAAGGATAAAGGAAAGGAACCTGCTAGATGGAACAAGAAACAGGGTGCAAATAAGAAAGCTACTACACTCATGAAGATAGTGATGGTCTATCAAATAGTGATGAAGATGAACGAGGTAATGAATATAAACTGTTAATGGCATTTGAAGATGATGATTATATGGATGCTATAGATGTGGATAACCTTTTTGAAGAAATTACTAGACTCAAGAGATGTATAGAAGAAAAGAATATGATCATTGATACTCTACAATTTCAAATTGATGAAAAGGAAAAACATTTTGAAAAGTTAGAAGGTGAAATTGTTGCTCTTAGAAAAGAGATTGAGAAACAAAAGCTATTAATCTTAAGTTTGTCAAGGGATCTGAAACTCTAGATGAGATTATCAATGTTCAGCGTTCTCCTCTAAACAAGACAGGTTTGGGCTATACTGGAGAAACTTCTCAAGCATCCACTTCAAAGAGTTATCTTGAGGCAGCAAAAGGGAGTGAGCAAAAGCACAAAGGAGACTATCAGGTAAAGCAGGGACAAATTGCAAATAAAGGCAATCAGCAATCTGCTTTAAGAATGAACAAAGGTTACAACCAGCCACAGGTAAGGTCTTCTCAATTTGGTTCAAGAATGAATAACAATAGAGATTACAATCACGTGGTCGGTAGATTCGATAACCGCAGAATTTTCTTCAATGGACAATGCTTTTCTTGCCATAACTTTGGTCACAAAGCAGCTCAATGTGTTGCATATAAAACAATCATGACTAGAGAAGCTCAAAGACAAAGGAGTATGACTGGGATTTCAAAAAAGGACCTATAACAATTTTTCAGCTCTTGAAAATGAAGTTGAATGTTCTATTTGCAATAACTTTGGTCATGAAGATTCTGAATGCAGGAGCAGGAGGTTTCAGCAGAGAAAGGAACAAGCCTCAAGCACCAAAACATGGAGAATAAAGGAACCACAAACAGAAAGATGTGGGATAGCATTTTATGCAGAGGGACAAGAAATCTATGGTACATTGACAGTGGATGTTCGAAGCATATGACAGGTGATAAAGAAAAACTTGAGTCTTACTCTGCTCTAGAAAAGGGAAAGAAAGTTTCTTTTGGAAATGATACTCCTGCAACTATAAAAGGAAAGGTCATTGCTCGGTTAAAAGAAAAGGTCAAGGCTGGAAATGTTTTGTATGTTGATGGATTGAAGCATAATCTTGTAAATGTTAGCCAGATGTGTGATCAAAGAACTGAGGTGATATTCAGATCAAATTGATGTCTTGTTCGTGATCTTCATACAGGTAAAACCGTGATCAAAGGAAAAAGAACTCCAAACAATCTATACATATTTGAAGAAGGAGAACAACAATGCTATCTGAGCAAGGATGATGAGCACTGGTTATGGCATTGAAGGTTGGGGCATATAAGCTTTTCACAAATAAAGAAAGCATGCAAATATCAGGCAGTTCGCGATCTACCAGATATCAAAATCCCTGACAACACCATATGCAAATCATGTAAGTTTGGAAAACAAACTAGAACTAACTTTCCAGAGAAGGAAGGATCGGCTAGCATGCCTCTTGAGCTAGTACATATAGATACATGCGGTCCTTTCAAGAAAAGAACACCTCGAGGAGAAGAATAC